>VSMD01082193.1:0-54894 GCA_008750895.1 Mirza zaza
GATGCCGGGCTGTGCGCGTTCATCTGGGGCTGTCGACTACAGTCGATGCCGGGCTGTGAGCGTTCATCTGTGGCTGTCGACTACAGTCGATGCCGGGCTGTGCGAGTTCATCTGTGGCTGTTGACTACAGTCGATGCCGGGCTGTGCGTTCATCTGGGGCTGTTGACTACAGTCGATGCCGGGCTGTGCGTTCATCTGGGGCTGTTGACTACAGTCCACGCCGGGCTGTGCGCGTTCATCTGTGGCTGTTGACTACAGTAGACGCTGGGCTGTGCGCGTTCATCTGTGGCTGTTGACTATAGTTGATGCTGCATTAACCACTAACCACTGAAGTGGTCAATGACCGAACTAAGTAGTTGTGGAGTAAATTGTTACTATTTAAAAATGTATTATTTTTGCTTTGCAAGGCATGCTTTTCTGCCAGTGTCGATTTCCTCTAACAATCCTGTCTCCTGGGTCAAATGTCCACTTCCTGGCGGAGTTCAGGTAGGTGTGCAGCATGTTGTCCTGGTGCTCCAGGGGTGCAGGGACCACCAGCCGTCCCTGTTCAGGGAGAAGCCACTGGACCACCACTTCCTGGGAGATCACCGTGTGGGCTCAGACCCTGCCTTCCACGGCGTCCTCTGTGATGAAGTTTCTGGTGGGGGCGGGGGTGGGGGCGACGGTTAAGGCCGGAGAACAACCGCAAAGCTCACAGTGGCCAGGGCCAGTCAGCGTGGGGGAGCGCAGCCTCTGCACTCCTCCTCCCCCAGGATCTTCCCAACTTGGAACCGAGATTCTGCCACCAGACACACGTCTCTTTAGTTTAAGATTTCTGGCAGGGGTAACATTTAAGCAGTATTAAAGATTTACACTGCATTGTGACTGAAGGTTCCCAAAGCATGTTTGGGCAAGAAAGGGTTGAGGAAGTCCTGTTATCCGTTCTTTGACAGATTGTACAAGTATGTTATATATAGGGCGACCGTATAATTAATTTATCATCCAAACGGGAGTGTTTCTAAGAGTGAAAGGAGGTACTAATTGGATGGGATATCAGGGCAACAGGCAAAATCTGGGAGTGTCTTGCATCCACAGGGTTGTATGAGCTTCCTCTGGATGCATAGATCTCATTTAATGCCAGTAGCAACGGTAAGCCGGGTAACTTCCCCATTCTGTAAACAAGGAGACTTAGGCTCACACACCCAAAGCCCCTGGTTTCAAAGTCTCTGCTCTGATACCCCTTGAAGCATAAGATTGGTGGGTTCCTAAAGTCATAGGAAAGGGATATCGCCAAAGGGAGTGTAGGAGAGGCCTTGAATGAGGGAGGATGAGGAACAACTCAAGAATACTTTGTTAACTTAGTGATTTTTCAAGGACCGACCCTGGCCTCAGCCTGGAAAGGCTCTGGAGCAAGGCTTGCTTCTGAACGTCCCCTGACCCATTGCCACTTGGCTTCTGAAGAGCCTCACCACCAGCTGTCAGATCACAGCTTCAGATGTGAAGCATCCATGCCCACCCCCGTGTACATGGCCTGCTGGGAGGCCAGAATTCTGGCATGGTTTGCATTCCTTCTGCGTGGTTGCTTTTCTGTCCCACAGGTCAAGGTCATGAGTGGGCATCTCTCACACAGCTTGAGGATTCCTCCCATACTGTTGGGCTTTAAAATTTCCCCTGGACTTTTGCTTCATGAACAAGGAGAAGAGGGGGCCACAGACTTGTTTCATAACCTGGACAGGCTTCCGTCACAGACAGGACAGCCCAGGAGGGTTTGAGGCACCTGTGCCTCGTGTCAGGGCCTGGGACCCCATGGGAGGAACGAGGGTCCTCAACACGTATCTCATAAATTAGTGGAGCTGTGTACCTGAAGGGGCGCACACTCCCTCCCATGCCAGGTAAGCATCCGCCTCCCTGCTTTCCCAGGCTGGGCCCGTCTCAGGTCAGTCCGACCGACACAGCCACGGGCACCTTGTGGAGATCGTTTCACAAGTAGTAAGGCCACTCCTTCAAGTCCCACTTTTTCATGGCTGCTCACACCATGGCCTCTGCCCCAGGAAGTGGTCATCAGAGCTGAGTCTGAGCTCTGACCTGGAGTCTTTGGGACATCCCAAGGATGTCCTTGACATGAAGAGGCAATATTGCCATTCATCACCAAGGGGACAGTCGCTATGACCCAAGAGCACCTCACTAGACTAAACCGGATGACACTTCTCCAGCTTACCTCTCAAGAAAGGCCAGAGCCCTCATGAACACCTCTGCTCTTTCTCAGGTGCTGCCTTTCTCATGGTCCCTTCTAGGCCTGAGCTCCTTCTTTTGCATTTATTTTTAGAAATATATTATTTCATTTCCCTGATGATTAGAGATGTTGAGCATGTTTTCATATGTTTGTTGGCCATTATTCTGTCTTCTTTTGAGAAGTTTCTGTTCATGTCCTTTGCCCATTTTTTGATAGTGTTGTTTGATTTTTTTCTTGCTGATTTTCCCGAGTTCTAAATAGATTCTAGTTATCAGCCCTTTATCAGATGTGTAGCTTGCAAAACTTTTCTCCCATTCTGTGGGTTGTCTGTTTGCTCTCTTGATAGTTTCTTTGGCTGTGCAGAGCTTTTTAATTTGATCAGGTCCCATTTGTTTATTTTTGTTGCTGTTGTGATTACCTTTGGGGTCTTCAAAACCACAATGAGCTATCACTTAACTCCAGTGAGAATGGCCTTTATCAAAAAGTCCCCAAACAACAAATGCTGGTGTGGATGTGGAGACAGAGGAACACTCCTACACTGCTGGTGGGACTGCAATCTAGTTCAACCTCTGTGGAGAGCAATATGGAGATACCTCAAAGCGATACAAGTAGATCTACTGTTTGATCCAGCAATTCCACTACTGGGCATCTACCCAAAAGATCAAAAGTCACTTTATGAAAAAGACACCTGCACTCGAATGTTTATAGCAACACAATTCACAATTGCAAAGCTGTGGAAACAACCCAAGTGCCCATCAATTCATGAGTGGATTAATAAAATGTGGTATATGTATACCATGGAATACTACTCAGCTTTAAGAAACAATGGTGATATAGCACCTCTTGTATATTCCTGGGTAAAGCTGGAACCCATTCTACTAAGTGAAGTATCTCAAGAATGGAAAAACGAGCACCACATGTACTCACCAGCAAACTGGTATTAACGGATCAACACCTAAGTGGACATATAGGAGTAACATTTATGGGGTGTCGGGAGGGTGGGAGGGGGGAGGAGGGGATGGGTATATACAACTACAATGAGTAAGATGTGCAATATTTGGGGGATGGACATGCTTGAAGCTCTTACTTGAGGGAGGAGGGGGGCACAGGCAGTATATGTAACCTTAACACTTATACCCCCATAATACACTAAAATAAAAAATATGTATTATTTCATTATCCTGTATTTTCTCCTTACTTCATTCTGTTCTAGGTCAAACTAGATATGGAGTACACCCATTTCCATGATTTCTACCAGAAAACCAAAACCCAGTTCTAGGTTCTGTGAAGATGACAGTGGATGTATGCTTTCAACTTGCTCCAAATTCCTACATACAAAAAGAACAGCTGGCTAGAAAGAAAAGAATTCAGAAACAAATGGTCAACATTTACCAAACACACACCCCAATCCCCTCCCCTCAAAGCTAGGTATTCCTACAAATTCCCAAATGGAAGAAGTGATAAATCACCAAGAGCCACAAGATCTACATGGGATCAGCAGACCTACATTTCTGTGCAGCAGAAAGCCACAGGGGGTCTGATGGACCTGCCAATGGAAGAGCCTGAAAACATCCAACAGGTGTTGCCTGGCAACATGGGGGGCATGTTCAGGAGCAGCAGGTAAAACTGGGGGCAGGTCTTGCTCCTCTCATCTCAGGTGAGCACAAGGGCCCTCAGGAAGGTGAGAAGAGGGCAGGAGCAGCCTAGCCTTGGTAAACTCTAGAAACTAGTCTGCTAAAAAATATCAATGGCCTTCTATTGTTGATAGAGCAATATCAGTGGCCTTCTATTGATGACAGAGCACTTCCTTTTTCCCAAGGAGGCCCACCAGGTTCAAGGTCCACGTCTGGTGCCATGGAGATGTCTGTGGTGATGCTAAGGCTCTCGTGCTCCCCAGTGGTGGCGATTCCTGGGGGACGATGAAGGCACATACAGGAAGCCCTGGCAGGAAGCATGATGTCAAGGGCCCTCCTGGCAGCTCTGGCCGTGCCCTGTCCTATGCCCCATGGAATGGGAACAAGGCTGCCCTTCTTCAGAGAGGGCATGTATGCAGCATTTTCCTTTTCTTCCACCAAATGTGAGTGTGTTGATTTTGTGGTGGGAGGAAGATTGTGATATGTAGAATCCCACCACGTCCTCGGTCAGAGAAACAGATGTACTGTATGATTTTGAGTGTGGCACCCAGAATTTGGGTCTAGTTCAAGCACACAGTTCATAAAACCCCAGACAATAAAAAGTGAAGATGTCAAAGATAAAAGGGTTTCTTTCAGATGCCATAAAATATTGTTTAAAACCATTTTAACCATAGCATTCTAACCTTTACATTTCTATATTTATGCTGGAAAGAAAGGACTGCTCAGTATACTAACCAAGTCTCAAGAAACGAACATCTTCTAGCTGTTAAAAGCAGGTTCTATTAGTCCAGTAATGACACTTGAATCACTTTGTGATAGGAAGCTTGCCATCATGCTGTGGAATGCGCTCATTTCCTCATGCTCAGGACTCTGCCAATGCTTTAATTCTTGTAGGTAAATCCTGTGGCAGAAAGTAATACTACATCTGAAATCTCTGACAAAAAGCCATCCAAGTTTTTCTATAACTTAAGGAAGGTTTGCTGTAACCAATTTAAGATAGCAATGTACATACATATTCAATAGGTCTCCACAATAATTATGGTGAGACTTGAACCTCCAAACCTTTGGCTAATCTATTTACCAGGTATCATTTAAATTAATAGCCAAATCATAATGATACAAGTAATAGATGACACACATTAAACTTTGTGCTTGCTATGTTATGATCTTTTTATATCTTCCCGACACGTCTGAGGCAGGTACAGTTTGTCTGCTCCACTTTCGAGGTATGAGAAGTGAGACTTAGAGGTGAATGAGAATAACTTGCCCAAAGTCAAACAGGGCCAGAATTTTATTCCAATCTGTCTTGCTCAAGAGCCCAATTTCGTAATCAGTTTTGATAGACTGCATTTTGCCAACTTAAAGTTTTTCTATTAATAAAGTGCTAAATAAACTTTCTTAAAACCAGAAACTATGTTTAAAATGTAAAAAAGTCCCTCTTTTGACCCTGAAGTTGGGAGTTGGGGCACCATGCTGTTCTCTGTGTAAAGGCAATGTAGTGACAAGAAGCAGCTTAGTCCCCCCAATCCCTGCCTCGTTTTCTCATTTGCATAATGAAGGAATGGAGCTACACGCTCTCCCAGAGCACCTTTTCCTTCTGACATTCATTCATTTGTCATTTCAACAAATGTTTATTTAAATTTCTACTATAAGGAAAGTACTGGGTGATAGAATCATAATAATGGAATAAGAAAATGTGATCCCTGAGTGTAAAGAGCTCACAGTCTTATGGAAAAGAAAAATTCACAAACAGACCATCAGGGTCTAATGTAGTCTGTGCTGTAAAAGAATGTATATATGTGCATGTGTATGTATATATAATAGATGTAGTTATACACACACTCATAGATACATACATACACACACACACACACACACACATACATGCCTATGGGGACAGAGCAGAGTCAGGGACTTGGGAGCCTGGGTGGTTTCACCCAAGGGTGACCATAAACTCCATGGGGAGAAGGAGCTGGGTGTGTTTTCAATCTCCATGTATCCCTGTTCCTGGCAGGCCAGTAAATTTTTGTTGACTGGTTGTATACATGAAAATGAGGCATGATTTGGATTGTAAATAATCAATGGGGGTTCCCCACGTGGAGAAGAGTGGGCTCAACATTTATTCCAGGCATCGGAAACAGCATGCACACAAGTAAGGGACATGCACCTCGTGGTGGGTTGAGGAGGCACTGGAAGCTTGGGCTCAGGAGGAGAATGTGAGTGGGCGAGTAGGCGAGGCTACCCAAGATAGATTTTGGCCAGGCTCAAGGGGTCTGAAGCCAGGGGGTTCAGCTGACATGAAACTCTGTGGAGTTCTTTTAGGGGTACTTTTGGCTTAAGGAGACCTGGAGTGCTGCTTGTTTGGTAGAGCTCTGTATGCCTAACTTATTCACAGCTATTGGACCCAAAATTATTCAACAGGACTACTTATAAGTAAAAGAGTAATAATGGAGACTCTACCAGGAAGACTATTGTGGGTAAACACCTATCTTAAGAAAAACATACCCAACGAACGTTACCAACCTAAATTAGAATTGTTGGCATTAAACAACAGGTAGCAGATTGAACTTGAGCAATCTGTTTGGATGCAGGAAGCTCTTTTGCCTTTAAAGGATCTGTGGGTCTACTAGGAGGATTGAGAGTGAAAATTAATGTGATGCATCCTCAGAAATGTGATTTTTCAGCTCCACCCCCCATGAGGGAGGAGGCTATTTCTCTTCTTCTTGAAGCTGGGCTGGCCTTAGGACTTCTATTGGCTCCTGGGATGGAATAGAAGTGATGGAGTGCCAAGTTTGAGCTCAACAGGCCTTATTTGCTTCCATTCACTCTCTTACACTGCCAACATACGAACAAGCCTGGCTTAGCTTGCTGGTTGTTGAAACCCAGCCAAGCTCCAGACATGTGACTGAGGATGTCCTAGAGCAGCCACCCCCTAGCCAACCTGCCAGCTGACTGAAGACACATGAGCAAGCATAGCCAGTCAAGATCAGCCAAATACAACCCAGTTTAGCGTGGTGACTTGAACCCAGAACTTCCCAGGTGACCTGAAGAATTGTGAGCAAGATAAATGGTAGCTGGTTTATTTATTTATTTTATTTGTTTCAGCATATTATGGGGGTACAAATATTTAGGTTATGTATATTGTCCTTGCCCTCTCCTCCCCCCCAAATTGGTAGCTGGTTTAAACCAAAAAGAAAGAGAGAAAGGAGAGAGAGAAAGAAAAGAAAAGGAAGAAAGAGAGAGAAAAGAAAGCAAATGTGATGAGAAATGGTAATGGTGATTTAGCAAACATCTAGCACTTAGTGCTGGGCTTCCCACTTTATACACTTTATTTCACTTAATTAGTTCTTGGTTGCATCAAATTGGTTCATAAATGTATCACATCCCTCTTCAAAGGGAAGTTTGATTCCAAAGACTTCTGACTTCCTTTGCCAAGCTGTATGCCAACAGGGATTTATACAAAGGTTTTGGAATCAGACAAATCTGGGTTTGAATTCAAATCTACCTCTTACCATCTGTGTAATGTAACCCTGGTGACATAGTCAACATTGACCTCAATGCCAATTTCTGCATCTGAAAAGTGGGCCTAAATAATGCCTACACCTCTTACTGCAGCGAGGACTCAACGAGCCAACTTAACCCAAGCACCTGTTACAGTGCTTGCATGCAGCAGTGGCCGGCAGTAATAGCTGCTGCCACCTGTGGATTTAAGCCAGGCATGAATGGAGGGGAAGAATTTTTTAACAGGAGCTCTCAATCTTTC
The DNA here is from genome assembly GCA_008750895.1 of Mirza zaza. Taxonomy (NCBI): domain Eukaryota; kingdom Metazoa; phylum Chordata; class Mammalia; order Primates; family Cheirogaleidae; genus Mirza; species Mirza zaza. The sequence goes on from VSMD01082193.1 coordinate 7,610, forward strand.
TCCAGCCTGCACCCTGAGGATGTGTGCATAGCACGACCACTTTGGGGGCATTCCCAGGCTTGATTTAAGTTCTTCTTATACGTCATTTTCTCTCAGTTAAGGGATGTATCAGAGAGTGAAAGTGACCTCATAGGCACCACCTTCAAGCCGCTCTCAAATTATCAATAAAGACTAAAGGATTGCAAATTTGAATAGTTTCTTTTCTACAAATCACTGGCAGCAAGCTGACACGGGTCAGGACCGAGCAGGATGCCATCCACCATGGCTCTGAAGGTTAATCAGGTGCAGAGAGAATCACCACTTCTCTCTGCTGTCCGGACTGAGCTTCACTTGGACAAAGTCTGTGCTAGATTCTTCTGTTCTTGGCACATGGTGTGTAGTCTGGCGCATAAAAGTAAGTGATAAATATTTGCTGAATGAACAGTTCTACTCCTCCTTTCCAAGGGGGGGACAGAGAAAAGGTTTTCTCCCCCAGTAAATCCAAGAGCCCTCCAGAACCAGACGGGGAGAATTGGACAGAATGCCACAGTTTAGGGGATAAACACCAGCCTCCCCATAGCAGCTTTGTCTGGCCAGGGAGAATGAAAGCAGCTTTGCTAGCAAGAGAGCATCGTGACTGGCACAGGCCCACTGTGAAGCTAGTAGGGGCTTTAGTGTCTTTTCAAGTTCTTATCTAAACTGTGTCTTGCATTTCAAGTCCCAGAGTCTGCTTTTCTGATTGAAAAATCTCCTGCTATAAAGAGGTCAGGGACCATGAGCCCTAAATAAGGGAAGTAGGGAAATATAGAATATTAGACGGAAATGAAGCAGAGAACAAAGGACTGAGAGAATCGAGGGGGTGCAGCTCTGCATGAGAGGCTTAGGGAAGGATTCATCGATAAGGTGAACTTTGAGTAGAGACGTGAAGTGAGTGAGAGTGAGCCAGGGGTATCCAGTGTGGGGAGTCCCAGGCCGAAGGAGTGGCAGGTGCAAAGGTCCCGCAGGTGGGACCAGGGTTAGTCTGGTTGCAGGTGATCTCTGAGACCCCTGTGGCTGTTGAAGAATGCGGCGAGCAAGAGCAATAGGAGGAGCTGTTCTAGAGGAAATGGGCTTTGGGCTCCAGGTCCTGGAGAATCCGGCAAGCCGCAGTAAAGACGCCAGCTTTGCTGTGCATGAGTTAAGAGGGCTTTAGGCAGGTGGGTGCTGGGATCTGACTGCTGGTTTGACAGAATCACTCTGGCTGCTCTATTGAGAAAAAAATTGAAAGAGGACAAGGACGGAAGTTGAGAGAGCAGTTAGGAGGCCAACAGGTAAGGGATGATGGTGACTTAAAAGATGGTTGGGGCCGGGTGTGGTGGCTCACGCCTGTAATCCTAGCACTCTGGGAGGCTGAGGCAGGTGGATCGCTCAAGGTCAGGAGTTGGAGACCAGCCTGAGCAAGAGTGAGACCCTGTCTCTACTAAAAATAGAAAGAAATTAGGTGCACAACTAAAAATATATAGAAAAAATTAGCCGGGCATGGTGGCACGTGCCTGTAGTCCCAGCTACCTGGGAGGCTGAGGCAGAAGGATCACTTGAGCCCAGGAGTTTGAGGTTGCTGTGAGCTAGACTGACGCCATGGCACTCTAGCACAGGCAACAGAGCAAATAAATAAATAAATAAATGTCTCAAAAAAATGAATAAAATAAAAGATGGTTGAATTTTGGATGTCCTTCGAAAGGAGAGCAGACGGTGTTGCTGCTAGCTCAGATGGGAGACAGGAGAGGGAAATCCCTTAGAGTGGAGCTCCCTTCTCCCAAGGTCTGGCCTGTTGTACATGGAGAGGAGTGAATCATCAGTGGTATATAGAAGATGCCTACCCATCTTAATACATCCTGTAATCAATGGCCTTAATTTTCCTTTTTTTTTAACTCTACAAAATTTATTTTCTTCACCAAAAATAACAGCAATATTTTTCATATTATTTCTAGATAAACCACAAAGCACTTATTTTTCTATCTTTTCCAGATTTTGCTTATAAATCAAGGCAAGGCAGTAGATAAAGTCATGGAAAAAGACAGAAGAAAAAGACAAGTCAGTTGTCAGTGTCCATGGTCTGATCCTAAGTTAAGAACTATTTGTAACTTCATTGAGTGTGAAGAGTCTTCTCTCAGCAAGTCACAGATGGTCAGCTGGGAAGGAGCTTAGAGCTCAAATAAGCCAGTATGTCCCCCAGTGTAGGGGAGGTCCCTGGTACTTAGCCAAGGGATTCCAGATGATACACAGTGATGGACATTATTATATCAAATTTTGAGAAAGCAATTTTCTTTTTAATCCTATTTTCATTACATATGAAGAAGGAATCTCAGTTTGGTGGTAAATCTTAAGCACTTCTTGAACATTTTCTTATTTCTCTTTTTAACCAAGAGAGATCAAGCCTTGGGCTCAGAGTTGTAGCAGGCAACAGGCTTTCACTAGAATTTAATAACATGGCTTTGAATTCACTAAATGTATTTATTTTTTTCCAAAAGCATATTTGTTTGTTAACTCACATTTATTTATTGCTTGGACACATATTAGTAGAGTACACTGAATGTCTCTAACAACTGATTCAAATAATTCACTAGAAGCATTACGACGATTGCATATATTCTCTTGTGTGTTCGATTTTTAAAAAATTTATTTGTTGAAGTATATATTCATACAGCAAAGTACTTATATAAGTACATATAATAGTTTGATGATTTTTCACAAAGTAAACACATGTGTAACCACAACTCAGGTCAAGATGTGAAGCATTAAAGTATTTCAGAAGTCCCCTTCTCTGTAACTAATATCTCCCCACCTCCCTGCCCCCAACAAGGACCACTATTCTGACTTCTATCACCTATCATAAGCTTTGCCAGTTTTGAAATTTATGTAAAAGGAATCATTCCATATTAATTCTTTTGTACTTGGCTTCTTGCAGCCTATGCTGTAGTTGAAAGTTTCATCTATGTTGTTTATGTAACACTAATTCATTCTTTTTCATTGCTGTATTTTATTCCATTTATTAATATATCACAATTTATTTATCCATTCTATGGTTGTTAGATCCTATTTCCAGTTTTTGCTTGGTGATTATATGTGGCTATGAACATTCTTTTACATATCTTTGAGTATACATCTCTATTCATTTTTGTTAGGTATACAGTTTTTAGCCATTCTTGTAGGTGTGTAGTTATATCTCATTGTGCTTTTGATTTGCATTTCCCTGGTGATTAATGGAACTGAGTATCCCTTTATTTCTGTTTTTTGGTCATTTAGATATCCTCTTTTTGAAATACCTGATTAAGGTTTTTGTACATTGTCAATATTTTTTTTAATTGACTCAGAAGAGTTCTTTAGATATTCTATATACCAGTTCTTTTCTTTGGTTGATTGCATTGTAAATACCTTCTATTACTCTATAGATTGCTTTTTGGTGTTATTGTGGTCCAATTTATCAATATTTTTCTTTATGGTGGGTCCTTTTTATTTCTAGGTTTATTTCTGGGCTTTCTATTTTGTTCCATTGGTCTACTATCTATCCTTGAACTGGCACTACATTATCCTAATCACTAACGATGTTGAGCATCTCTGTTAATGTGCATTGTTGGCCATTTGTATGATTTCTTTGGAGAAATGCCTATTCAAATTTTTTGCCTATTTTTAATTGGTCATTTGTCTTTTCATTGCTTAGTTATAAGAGTACTTTATATATTATGGATACTAGATTCTTATCAGATATATGATTTTTGTATGTTTTCTCCCATTCTGTGGGCTATCTTTTCATTTTCTTGATAACATCCTTTGATGCACAAAAAAATTTATTTTGGTGAATTCCAGCTTATCTGTCTTTCCTTTTGTTGCTCATGCATTTGGTGTCATATTTAAGTAACTGTTGCCTAATACATGGTCATAAAGAATTACGCTTAAAGAATTCTTCATAGGAGTTTCATAGTTCTAACTTTTGTATTTAGATCTTTGATACATTTTGAGTTAAATTTTATATATGGTGTCAGGTTACAGGTCCAAATTCATTCTTTTGCATGTGGATATGCAACCGTCCCAGCACCATTAGTTAAGAGACTACTCTTTCCCCCATTGAGCATTCTTGACACCTTTGTTGAAAATCAATTTATCATAGGTATATAGATTTATTAACATTTCTGGACTCTGTTCTATTCCATTGGTCTATATGTCTATCCTTATGCAAGTCCACACTGTTTTGATTCATGTAGCTTTGAAATAAGCTTTGCAATCAGGACATATGAGTCCTCCAGTTTTGTTCTTCTATTTCAAGATAGTTTTGTCTATTCAGCATCTCCAAAATTTCATTTTTGTATGAAGTCTAGGATCAGCTTGTCCATTTCTGCAAAAGAGGGAGCTGAAATTTTGGTAAGAATTGCATTGAATCTGTGGACAATCTGGGGAGTGTGGCAATCTGAACAATACCAAATCTTCCAATTCATGAACACATGTATTTTCATTTAGATTTCTTTAATTTCTTTTAAAAATGTTGTATAGTTTTTAATGTACAAGTTTTGTACTCCTTGGTTAAATTTGTTGCTGAGCATTTAATTCTTTTTTATGCTATTGTAAATGGAATTGTTTTCTTAATTTCATTTTTTCCATGTCACATTTCTAAGCTACAGAACTGTAAGATAATATACTTATGTTGTTTTCAGCCAATAAGGTTGTGATAATTTGTTACAGCAGCAAGAGAAAACCAATAGACTCTGTATGATTTTAATTCTTTAATATTTGTTTTGATATGGCCCATCAGAAGGCCAATTTTAGTAAATGTTCCACATGTAGTTGAAAAAATATGTATTCTATAGTTGCTGTATATATATACACACACACACATATAATTGTGTTTGTTAGTTATGTTGTTCATATCTCCAATATCTTTATTGAGTTTTTGTCTGCCTATTATTTAAGTTACTAAAAAAGTATGTCAAAATCTCCTGCTATTATTGTAGACTCGATACTAGAACTTTTATTTCTGTTAATGTTTGTTTTATGTATTTTTGAGCTCTATTATTAGGTGTATACATTTAGAATTGTTACATCTTCCTAAAGATTTAATTCCCTCATTTTGATCAAAAGTCCCTTTCTTACTCTAGTTATGCTTCCTACCTTAAAGTCTACTGTGTATATTATTAGCTAGCTATATTTGCTTTCTTTTGATCAATGTTCTCATTTTTTATCTTTTCATTTTCAACTTTTCTGTCTCCTTATGTCTAAGGCATGCCACTTTTAAGCATCATATAGATGCTTTTTAAAAAGCAAATCCAGTTGAACATTTTGTTTTAGAATTAAAGTATTTAGTAATTAAATCTATCTCACAATTTTCTTCTATTTTCATAATTTTTCATTTTAATTTTCCTTTTTTTCTTTATTTTTTGAGATAGTCTCACTCTTGTCACCCGGGCTAAAGTGCAGTGGCATCATCATAGTTCACCACAACCTCTCAAACTCCTGGACTCAAGCGATCCTCCTGCCTCAGCCTCCTGAGTAGCTGGGACTCCAGGTGTGCACCACCATGCCCAGCTTATTTTTCTATTTTTAGTAGAGATGAGGTCTTGCTCTTGCTCAGGCTGGTCTCTACCTTCTGAGCTCAAGTGATCCTCCCGCCTCGGCCTCCCAGAGTGCTAGGATTACAGGTACAACCTACCATGTCTCAACTCGTGTTCTCTTTTGAATTAATTTATTATTCCTTTATTTTCTCTTCTTAGCTTATTAAGTAACATTCTTTTTTGCTCTTCTTTTGGTAGTTATACTAGAGATTAAACTGAGAGTGTGATGTAAATTGGTTCTCTTAAAACTCCCTGTACAGCATAAGGGCTTCAGAATACTCCGTTTATGCCCTCCATATTTTTATGTCAATCTTGCCCCTATTTTTACATATATTTCACATGGCACAAAAAGTTGCTATTATTATTTTGTGCAGGCAATATTTATTTGATTTGACCCAAACATTTGCACTTTCTGTTCTCTTCATTCTTTTCTGCATTTATATGCTTCCATTTGGCCTAATTTCTCTTCTGCTCTAAGAATTCTCTTTAGTATTTTGAAAAGTGCATGTCTGTTGGATATTAGTTCTTTCAGGTTTTGTTTGTTTGAAAATGTTTTTATTTCACGTGCATTTTGAAGGATGTTTTCATTGAGCATAGAGTTCTGAGTTGGCAATCACTTACTTTCAGCACATCAGAGATGCCATTTCATTCTTTCTTGGCTTCCATCATTTTTGTTTAAATGTCAGCTTCCATCATTGCTGTTGCTCTCTTGAAGATAATATGTTTCTTTTCTTTGGCTGCTTTTAAGATTCTTTGTGTCTTTGTTTTTTAAGTAGTTTGGCTATGATGTGCCTAGGTGGTTTTCTTAATCCTATTTGAAGTTGTAAAGATTTTTTACTCTTTAGCATTATGTTTTTGCTCAGTTTTGGAAAAATATTTCAGATGATATCTATGTTAATATTGCATATGCTCCGTTCTCTCTCGTTTCTCTCTCAGGATCTCCAAATACATACATGTTAGAACTTTTCACCAAGTCTTGCATCTCTCTTGTGCATTTTTTACAATGCTTTTTTCCCCTCTTCATGCTTAGTCTTCTGAAGATCTGTATTCCAGTCTACAAATCCTCTTTCCTGCATTGTCTGATCTGCCATAAATCCTATCTGATGAATTCTTATTTTCGGTTACTATATATTAATTTCTAGAGTTTCCATTTTTTGTTTCATAAAGATTCCAGTTCTCATGAAATTCTCCATGTTGTCGTCTACTTTCTTAGACTTATTAATCATGGATATTGTGAAGCTTGCCTCTGATAAGTTCAATATCTGGATCACATGTGGGTCTGGGTTTATTTTTCTTGCTTTTTGGTTATTTGGTTATCTCTGTTGGATGCTGGGTAGTTTTTTGATAAATGCTGGACAAATGTGTGATACGTTGTAGAGCCAATTTGAAGCTCTGGATAATGTCTTCTTCTTCTTTGAGAAAATTATGTCTACCTTGGCTTCTGTCAGGTGTTTTGAATACTTGTGGGTCACCTTGTTTCACCTTGGTTTGAACAGGCTTAAAATTGGGTTTCAGTCTTTGCGACAGCTGAGCTATTTCTGCTTTAACCTCACTCCTAATGTGTAGCTCACTCATGGTCCCAGTTGGAAGTTTCAGGTCTTTCCTGGGGCCCCCTCAGTGGTGGATCCCAAGCCTTAATTTTTGTTACCATGAGACTTGACTTTCTTGAGCCTCTGGCTTCTATGAGGTTTATAAATCAGCAAATGCCTGGAAAAAGCAGTGCTGTTGAGCACTAGATCTGTCTCAGTGTGCTTTGCTTCTCTCCCGGCTCTGGGCTCTTTAGGTCCTAGCTGCCTTAGTGTCTCCCGAATATCTTCCAACAGAGGTTCTTTGTTTTTATTTTTATATTTTATACATTCTATCCAGCTTTTAAAGTTGTTCTTGGCAAAGGGGCTAGTCTAAAACAAACTAGTCTGCCATGACTAAAAGCAGGAGTCTATTGTACTTATTTTTGTCATTACCTTCTATTTTAAGACCAGTGATTCTAGCTTTCCTTTCATATTAATGAAAGTTTCCTTTCTAAGTAAATATATTTATTATGAGAGATGTACACATTCCAGCAAATACAGCAAATAGTGTAATAAATACCCACTTCCTTCCACCCAGCGTGCAGCCATGTTCAAATAAGGAAGAGCTGACTTAGAGGAAAATAGTAAATAGCAGTATAGATGGTGTTTGAAGATGGCAAAAATGGTGATGGTGGGGTTCAAACAACTTATTTTATAGGGATAGAAATAGAAGCTCACAAAAGTAATTGTCTTACCTAAGGCTACACAGAATATGCATGTTAGAGCTGATAGTGTGATACATAACTCTCGGTTCCCAATCCATTACCTTACCTGCTCCAACACAGAACTCTGTTCCTGAGGCCTCTTCTCCCTCCCTGACTAGCTCTCAGATAGACATAATTCTGTAGTTTATTTTCCATTTTGGCCTGCATTCTTCCACATGTATTGTGAGCCTATTTTTATAATTGCCTTTTAGTTTTTGGGTTGTAAAAAGAAAATGTCTAGGCCTAACCCATGAGTGTGTGTGCGTGTGTGTGTGTGAGTGTGTATGTTTCAAATTCCCATCAGTTTTTACTAGCAGTTTCTATATAATGTTTGAACCCATGAGATCCAAGATGATTGATCCTTCTAAATGCTCAGCTCCTTTTAAAACTGCATGCAAAAGAATGGCCAATGCTGTGGAATTTATTGTTACTAAATCTCCTCTCCATTTGCTTAATTGTATTATTTGCCTGGGGGATGCTATTTAAATGTGGAGCCAAGTCAGCTAAATGAAACATGATCTGGCGCAAGAAAATAATGATGTGTCTCTTTTGTTAAACAGCAGCCTCCCCTCATCTCCAGATGCTTGGAACCACACCCTCGGTCCTTTGGAGTCAAGGGAGGGCGGGGCCTAGCTTGGCCTTGGCTGGTGAGGGCACCAGGCAGGAACTGGAGCTTGAAGTTGGGGACTGAGCAGACTCTGAGGAGCCTGTGAATGACTCTGAGACGGGAGGCTCAAGCCATCCCTCTGTTCTTGGACTTAGGCCATTCTCACCCCCTGTCAAACCAAGCAGCTGAAAATCCAAGCTGTAGGCTAGACACTCAGCTGAGAAAATTACCAAGGTTGGAGAGCCCTTCAAGGGAGTCATTCACTTCTTTCTTGTCTTAAAAGGTTACGGGGACTCAGTCCTTACAAGTTCTAGGTTAGTGTTGTTACATAACCCTCCACAAACTCATACCTTTCTCATCTTGTTGACCTTCCCTTTGGGGCCCTCTGAGGTAAAATGAGAGCAGGGGGTGCGCTGAGGACTGCTCTGCTAACATTTATTGAGTGCCCACTGTGTGCCAGGCACTGGTGTAGGCTCTGGGAGATGGCGGTGAACAAAACGCCAGGCTTGTTCGTGTGGAGTTGACATTCAGTGTAGGGCAGGATAAGAAGAGAGAAATGAGTAAGATGTGTGGATGGCATAATGAATGGAAAGTGTTATGGAAAACAATACAATTGGAGGGGGACGGGGGCTAGGCAGGGCGGCTGCTGTGTTAACTAGGTGGCCAGGGAAGCCTTGAGAGGTGAAGGGACGCGCTGTGGTCTGGGGTTTAGGCAGCTAGCAGGGCTGCCTGAGAACTGGTGGCCCTGAGTGTCGGTGGGAGCCGGGGCTGTGCTGGCGTGCGGTTTCCCTGGCCCCATTCCCGGGGACTCTGACAAAAGCGACGAGATGCAGGGCCTGGCAACCTGCTTTCCTAGAAAGCTCCCCATGCAAGTCTTATGTGGGGGCCCAAGACCAATTTTCTTTTTAATACTGCTGTAAAAGTTCTGTACTTCAAAAGCCTGAAAAGGACTTATTCCAAGAACAAGTGACTTCCACATTCCAGAGAGAAAGGATTGGCCTGGAGATTGCCATCTTGTTAACCGATGCAGTCTCAGGTGCATGAGGGAGGGAAGTGGGCAATTATTGAATGCCTGCTGTGTGCGTGACCCATTTGCTATCTTGTCGATCCCCTGACACTCTCTGGGGCCACGTGTCCCCAGAGAGGCCAGGCAACTCCCTGCTTTAAAGAGGTAGACTCCTTCCTGAGTGCTCATTCCACTTCATTGTGAGTTTTGGCATGGAGAAGTGGGTATACCGGTCCACTTGGTCTCCTCCCCATGCCATCTTTACTGATCCGAGCCCAGTCTCTGCCAAGGTTAGCTCCATCCAGCAAGCTAGACTCTCCGTGAAAAATTTTCTCAAGAAAAGTTTCTGCAACTATTCCTCGGTGCTGGATGTTTGAGAAACTGCTGACTTTCTGTATTCAAGGGGACCTCAGAGATTGTGTAGCTGCCCTAGAGTAGGAGAAACGTGTTGTATCTGCTCCCATTCTTTCCCCTCCCCTTTGTACCTGTGGAAGCATCCGTAATCGGTGGTGGCAACCTTTCTTAAAGAACCCAGATGCAACCTGGGAACTCACTTCAATCCAATGCTCTAGTTAGTAGCCACTGATTTATCAAATGTGGTTCACAAAGAAGAAACCTATTTTCATCCATTATCTGGACAATTCCTTCTTTAACACATCAGGAAGCCAGAGCTCAGTGGGGTCATCGTTTATTAAAGACACACAGCTAGTTAGTAGCAGAGCTGGATCTCAACCCAGATTTTTGCAATTTTAATTTTTCTTTTACTAGCCACATTATTTGTTGGGAATCTCACTCCTCAAACTCAGAATGTGAGAGATATTCCTATAAACAACCACCAACCATATTTAGTTTCTGAGTCAAGCTATTTTTGCCCGGTGTCAACAACATAGCATCGTCTTCTCCATTTGAAGCTGTAAAAAGTTCTGGAAGACAGTAGAGGTCCAAGGCATTGGTGGTCTCACATGGTCCTTCATTGGTCAGTGCTGCCGACCATCCTCTGGTCCTCGGTCATCACTCTTCTGCTGGCATGCTAGTACCTGTCATCCATCTCATCTGTTCATTGGTCCTAGATCCTTAGAGCTTGTTGCTAAGTCATCTCCTATTGCCATTTGCAAGATCCCTTCATACCCAACTCTCTCCCCTTTAGCCCCTGGTCATGTGTCCTTGCTACTCTCCAAGGATGTGGGATCTTGCTGCTATTTTGTATCTCTCTGGGATGGAGGGTATTCTGTGAGGCTGTCTTAGGCTTGGTTTACCTAGAACACGAGGAAGTCACCTTTTCTCTGGGGTCTTGTTGTTCTGGGCCTCCGCACAGAATGGGGCCCGGACACATCTCTTTTCAGATCCTACTTACCAGCCATGGTGTCTGCGGTTTCTTCGCACGCTGCTGGCTCTCAGCCTGGACAAGGGAGGAAAACTGGTGCTGGATCTCCTTTCTAAAGGTACGTGATGTCCACGTGTCCACGCATCCATGTCCAGGTTCACCCTCCACCCTGGCATCCACCTGCTGAGGGCTTTGGTGGTGTGTCAGGTAGGACGCTTCGCCAGTGTTCCCCCTCACCTCTTCTCCCACATCTGCCACTGTACAGGGTCCTTTCCTCTTTTATCTCTGCACACTGGGGAGAACTCAATATGTCATTTTTTAGACTTCAAAAGCCAGGAAGAGATTCTTACTTCTTTCTCTGTTGACTTACCTTGCCAATGAACTCAGGTGGCCTTACCTTAATGGAGTAAAGGCCAAGAGAATGATGGGGAGGAAAGAAAAAATATTAGGCACTATCTCAAAACCTTATCCTATCACATCAAGTTGCCTTAGAAGTCTAGATTTCAAAACTTGCCTATTAAGTTTCACTCTGGGCTTGGTAAACTATGGCCCGTAGGCTAAATCTGTCCTGCTGCATGTTTTTGTTACTGCAAACTAAGAATAATTTTTATATTTTACATGGTTATTGATTGTGAAGTATTATATATAAGAGCCTCTTGGCCTATAAAGTCTAACATACTTGCTATCCAGCTTGTTAGGAAAAGGTTTGCTGATCCTGGGCTAGCACACTGGTGGGAAGGGGTGTTTTCTTTCAGCTGTCTGAAGCTACTGGAGGAGAGGGTCCCTGGTTCAACTTTGTCCACATTCCACTTTAGAGTGGAAGCTCACAGAGTGCTCTGCCCCTCACCGGCTGATCTCAGTTCCATGTCAGTTGCAAAGAACATTTCTGAAAAGTCGGTGAGGGAGAATCTTCCTAATTAAAATCCCCTCTGTATTACTGTTGCCCTTAGTGATCCCAGGAAGCAGAAGTTGCCTCTCTTGGGCTACTTTCAACTCACAGTGACATGTGGAAAATCTACTATGGATATGAAGTTTCCTGCCCATAAGCTTGCATTTTGGCATTGTCCCATAGAATACATTGGGAAACAAACGTAATTCTCACGATTCGGCTCTCCTGACAGGAAAATATGTCACTTGAGTCAGTGAGTAATATATGTGGCTGTACGTTTTTAATAACATGAGTAAATTGTTTCTGAGTTTTTGGAAGACTTAATTCTTCATTTGCTAGTTCATTTCGAAACCATTACAGTTCTGCGTCTTGTTCCGTACAAAGACGTAAAATTAACTGTCATATTTTCTGCTGTGGTCTGAAAGTTGAACAAGTTAATGTTTCACCCAAATGAGCTTCTTTCCCTTCACATATGCTCTATCATTAACCTTCCCTGTTTGAGCCTGTAATAAAAATCACATTATGATCAAATTCAAGGAAAGGTTTTGTATAAGCCGTGCCTAACGTAGATATTTATTACTGACTGAGCTTGAGGGGCAGGAGTCAGATTTATTTGGATAATTTGTTCACAATTTGTGCTGCGACTATTTTAGTGCTTGAACACACAAACGCATGTTCTCATGTCAACCCATTGCCATGGTGATGGGCACATCGACTACACCCTGAGAGTTGGGTTTTGCTGACTTCTGTAAACTGAGATCTTTCAGCAAATCTTTTTGGCATGGCCAATCTTTGTTACAAACTGGAAAAATTTGTCTTCTTAGTTTTGGTTAAGCTGCTGGGCATGCCAATTTAATTACTTCTGCTTTCTTGTTGTAGAATTAGTAGTCATGATAATAATGGAAATTATCCTTTATATTTGGTCAAACCTTTACATATATTATCTCTCTTGGTTCCTGGACATCCTGGTGGACTAAACATCAAGAGTGTCTGTATTTAAGAGCAGGAAATACCAAAGCCCAGAGAACCAGTGAAGGCCACAAGCCAGTGAGTGGCCAGTTGTCCTATCTCCACCCATGTCTGCTTTTTTGGATTATGCTATCCCCTCTGTGTTTGGTGGTCAGCATTTGAGGGATCCAGACAACCTCCAGTTATTGTTTGACATCCTGAGTGTGTTTAAGGGGCCTGAGAGAACAGTGTTTACAGAGTTTAGAGTGAACTTAAGCATCTTTGGTTCTGAATTTAGAAGCAATTTTACTTTTTTTGAGGTTTTGATCAAACCACTTAAAGCAAAATAGAACTTTGTTCAAAGGAAATAGGTTTTTAAAAGTCTTATAAAATAGGCCCATAATACTTTTTGAGACCCAAATAACTCTGGCCCAAAATGTTTTAATAAATTAATGTAAGTGGATTAGAAACAGACAGACTGTCTTTCCATGCAATATACCCAGGCCCAACCCAGAAGGAGAAACACTTAGAGAAACGTATTTCAGTTTCTGTGCACTGCCGCAATCACACATCTTGGCCCTCCATCTCTTTCTGATAACAGAATGGAGATGAAATCATGGCTTATTCCTGAATCTTTTTATCCAAACCTTTCCAATCTTACTCTCTTGCCGTACTGAATGGTATCCCTGCCTTGGCTGGGCAGCCATTCAGTGAAGCATGGCAGGGTGAAGGTATTTGACTCGACCATGCCTGTAAGCTTTGATGGTCCAACCTGGAGAATGTGTATATGATGTCAGTAACAGGGCAGTGATGGGGTGGTTTTGGTGGGTTGTGCGTGCAGTGGGTGAGAGTGTGGGCTTTAAAGTCAGATGGATTCAGGTAAATACCAACCCTCCACTCACCTGTGTTACATTAGGAAACTGTACAATAGTTTCCATCCTCAATTTCATCAGCTATAAAATGGCAATAGCGATAAGAGTCTACCTATTATTATTAAATGGGGCAATCTATGTCAAGTGTATATTTCGCTGGGTCTGTAGCACATGGTAGGTACCCAATAAATATTTGGTGTCTTTGTTATGGGGATGTTGGGGTTTTTTACTTCTTGCCTCGATGGCCCTTTCTTTCACTGATAGTGCTGAATTCTACTTTGAGGGGCTCCCCTTCCCTTAACACCTGTAGTCATGATGAGACTGCCACTTAAAGTGACTTTCCCTCAGCAGTGAAGGGCAGTTGACAGCTGGTCCAAGGTAGATCAATATATTGTCTCCCTGGCATTAGATATTGAGCCAAGATACTCAAGGGCTGAAAGTGGCTGGTGTCCTAAGTAGTTTCTGGGCCTGGGTCCCCAAGATGTCCCGGTGCCTGGCCTTCCTGAAGCATGGTTGGTCAACTTGTTCTTTAGAGTCTGCGAACTGCCATATATACATAGTGTACTTTCAAAGTTAAGCAGTGACGTTAATACCTAAGGTAGGTATCAATTGCTTATGAATAAATATTCCCAATTGATAAATTTCATCTTCATTATTATTACATGCCTTAGGTAAAGAGCTTACTTTTAAAATTACAAATGTAAAACACCATTTAAGGGGAAAAAAGCAAAGAAAAGCACCATAGAAAGAAACAAAAATCATCCATAATCCTTAACACCTGGAGACATCCCTCTTATCATTTTTATAAATGTGCTTCTTATCTTCTCTGTATATGTGAGATTTGTGTGTTTTTGTAGATTTTTGTGAAATAAATTTTTTATGAACACCCATAAACCTTTAAAGATGATGTCAGAGGGAACAGTGTATGGGAAAGTCTTTAGGGTCACAGTGGTTAGTTATTTGTGGAAGTTTTTGGTGGTCCATAGACAGAATTGCTATAGTGGACACTTAGGTGGGAACTGAATCTTAGACTCATCAGTATGGCACTGGTGGAGGTCACCAAGGTCACTTCCCTGTCACTCTGCTCCTTCTTCAATCCATGGGCCAGTGGTTATCCATCTCCAGTTACAGGTAACTCAAGGTGATCCATTCTCTTACTTGAACAACTCTGCCCACCAGATGGATAGCTCTGGTAGCACAGAGGAAGGATGGTCAGGGGGTGAAGTGCAGGATATACTGGAGTCAGAAAATAGTGGGCAGCACAGAGCCACCTCCTCTTTGCTGAATAAGAGACATGTTTTCTATATAAGTGAGTCATATTTGACACAGGAGTTAGGTTCTAAAATAAGCACGTGTGGCAAAAATAAAAAACAGTCATCATTACCTTCAATGTTGGACAGATGACTGTTTCTTTGGTTGAACACCAGAAGAAATATTTTGCCTGCCTCTAGAGCCCAGTCTTTACAAAATATACTTGTAAATGCTAGAATCATCCTTACTTTGGTGATCCCCATCCGTTCTCCCTGGTTATACCCTCCTAGGTGTAAAGCTGAGACCAGACAGATGTGTAGCAAATTCACACCTTGTATCTTATACTCACTCCAGGGTGGCACACTGGCATGCTGGCAGAAACCATGGAGCATTTGCTTTTTGAACCTCTTTTTTTAAAGGGATGGTTAAAAAGCAAACCCAAACCACATTTGTCTGAGAATGTGTAGTTGGAGTCTCTGACACTGAGCATGGTGGATGTGTGCAACGCTTCTGGCCTATGCTTGGAGATTTGATCCTAAATTTAAACTGAAGACTCTGAGCGGCTAGACCTCTGGGCTGTAACCAGAGCAAGAAAGTGTGCCTGGGTGGTCCCCACCGGTAGGGGCATCACCTTTTGCAGAACTGGCCTCAGTGATGGCTGTTGTTCAGCCAATGCTGATTCCATCCTGTCCCTCAGTTAATGGGTTCTTCAGTTCCCACAATCTCAGAGGACATCTTTACAGTGAGCATTAATCCTTGTTTTATCAGGCATCTATTTGGTTGTATTTACAAAGCAGGCTTCTAATCTTTATCATTTGGACTGTGGACTTTATATACTTCCTGTGCAGTGCTTGTGAAAGTGATGGATATTATATCAGTGAAATGGCCATTTCACTAGAGTCATTGTTGCACCTGTTTATGCAGCCTTTGCATGGAAGTTATTTTTAAATTAGCTTCTCTATAATTTTCAAAGTCTTTTGAAAGAATAACATCATCTAACCAATAAAAATTGTTGTGCTATCAGTCTTAGCACTTATGAACGACTTACATAAAAAGCATGTAGTGAGATACATGGACCATGACTTTAGGGATCCAGTCACAGCAGGACGGCAGTTGAGAGGCTCTGGCTTTGCCAGCTCATGCAGAGCAGAGACTGCAAGCACCTTGCGGTCGGACTGCCAGAGCTCAGGTCCAGCTCTGCCACTTGTTAACCTTGTTACCGCACACAATCAGGTAGCTTCTCTGAGCCTTGGATTTCTCATTATAAAATGGGATTAATAATGGAAATCCAGGAGAAAACTTCATGGATTTTTGGTGAAGATGAAATTAAATATTATGTATAGGACTCAGATACTGTAGGCACTCAAAATGTACCATTTGTTTATCACAGTCGGCATTGCTGTTGCGGTTGCTCTTGTTAACAGAATCTGTAATAGAAGCTGATTGCCCTCATTCTTCAGTCTGTGAGATAAGGAAATAGTTCTTTTACTAAATCATTCTCTGGGTTGTGGAAACTCATTTTCATCAGTCAATTAAGCACTCTCTGAGACCACCTATACGGACGCCCGGCGAGGCTGCGAGGGCTCCGCGGCCTCAGCAACTACATGGCTAGTTGGGGACGCGCGGCAACGCGAGCACGTGCTGCTGGCTCGGCCGGGGCGGCGGGCCCAGCGGCCGTGCGTGGCGGGCCCAGCGGCCGGGCGCGGCGGGCCCAGCGGCCGGCGCGGCGGGCCCAGCGGCCGGGGCGGCGGGCCCAGCGGCCGTGCGTGGCGGGCCCAGCGGCCGTGCGTGGCGGGCCCAGCGGCCGTGCGTGGCGGGCCCAGCGGCCGTGCGTGGCGGGCCCAGCGGCCGTGCGTGGCGGCCCCAGCGGCCGTGCGTGGCGGGCCCAGCGGCCGGGGCGGCGGGCCCAGCGGCCGTGCGTGGCGGCCCAGCGGCCGTGCGTGGCGGCCCAGCGGCCGTGCGCGGCGGGCCCAGCGGCCGTGCGCGGCGGGCCCAGCGGCCGTGCGTGGCGGGCCCAGCGGCCGTGCGTGGCGGCCCAGCGGCCGTGGCGGCGGGCCCAGCGGCCGTGGCGGCGGGCCCAGCGGCCGTGCGCGGCGGCCCAGCGGCCGTGCGTGGCGGGCCCAGTGGCCGGGGCGGCGGGCCCAGCGGCCGTGCGCGGCGGCCCGGAGGAGAAGGCAGCAGCCAGGCCTGGAACGCGGCGGGGCCTGGCTGACAGAGGAAGCTCCGTCCTGACGGGTGCTTAGATTTTAGACATGCGGGGAGGAAGGATGGAGGCACGCCCGAGAGGAAACTCTGCCAGATGGCGGTGGGCCTGGTGACGCCGGTGTGTGCGCAGGAAGTAAATTTAATGCCGCAGGTAAGCGTCCCAGGAGAATGCTGGCTTCGTGCGCGGACAGATCTGCAGACCCTAAGGCCGGCACCGGGACCCAGTGTCTCTTCTCCGTCCTGGCCTCTGCGCTCTGACAGAGGTCAGTTCTCAGAAAGGGTCACGTCCGCTGGTTGCACAACGGGTGCAGGAACCTAACTTCCGTCATCCTCTGGTTCGGATGGCGTGGGGAAAGAGACTTCCTGTCGGCCTCCGACAGCGCCGCCGCCGGGCTCTCTGCCGGAGGGGCGCCGGGGCCAGCCCTGGGAGCAGGCCGGCGTGGGGCCGGGGAGCGGCCGCTGCGGGACGAGGGCGGCCCACCCAGCCCGCCGGCCGGGCTCCTGTGCAGGGCGAAGCCTTTGCCAGAGGCGTCTTTGTTTCCTCCGGTCCACTTTACTCTTGAATTTAATATCTGATTTACAATGACTTGAAACTTGGAAAATCTGTTTCATGCATTGGAAATACTGAGTTCAAGTCTCGGTCCCCTTTCACATTAAAAAAATGTACAATTGAGAACGGTTGTCTTGGTCAAAATGAGTAATACTGCGTTGACTTCATGGCAAACCATAGACTCCTTAGTCTCCTAATAGCACTTTGTTTTTTATGATACGTGGGACAGGATATGACTGAACAGGCCATAATTGCCGCTTTAAAGTTTTTTCAAGACTGCAGCTAACTGATTTTCTCTGATTCCCTTGGTTCTTTGAGTCATTTTGGAATTAGCTCTCTGTGTTTTAGTGGCACTTGGTTTCCTCAAAGTTGAGGAAGTAGATTCAGCCTTTTCAGAAAGCAAACACTAATGAAAAGGAGTAAATTGCATTTTAAAGCCAATATTTTTATACCACTGATAATGCTCCTTATTTCTTACCGTTGGAAAAACTTTATCTAGTTTCTGATTTCATGGGAAGTTGTGACATCCACCCCATGCAAGATGAGTCTGGGCTCCTCTCCCACTCTGCCCAGCGCTTTTGGCTAAAGAAATGATGATAATGATGACAATGATGAATATAGCTGAAGCAGAAGCTATCATCTCTGTCTTAATCTGTTTGGGTTGCTATAACACAAGACTATATATGGAATGGCTTATAAGCAACAGAAATTTATTTCTCACCGTTCTGGAGGCCGAGAAGAGCAAGATCAAGGTGGTGGCAGATTCGGTGTCTGGCCCAGTCCCTCATAGATGGCCATCTTCTCACTGACCTCATGTGGCAGAAGGGGTCAGGGATCTCTCTGGGGTCTCTTTTATAAGGACACTAACCTCATTGATGAGGGCTCCACCCTCATGACCTAATGACCTCCCAAATGTCTTACCTCTTAATATCATTGCACTGGGGATTAGGTTTTAACAAATGAATTTTGGGGGAAACAATTTTCAGTCTATGGCAATCTAGTAAGCACTTATGTTAGGAGTTTTACATTTATTATTATCATTATTATTTTAAGAGATGGGGTCTCACTCTGTTGCCTAGGCTGGAGTACAGTGGCATGATCATAGCTCACTATAACCTTGAACTCCTGGGCTCAAGGGATCCTCCTGCCTCAGCCTCCTGAGTAGCTGGGACTACATGCGTGCACCACCATGCCCGACTAATTTTTAAATGTTTTGTAGAGTTGGAGTCTCGCTGTGTCACCCATGTTGGTCTCAAATTCCTGGGCTCAAGCGACCCTCCTGCCTAGACCCCCAGCATGCTGGGACTACAGGCGCACGCCACCATGCCCAGCCCATATATTACTTAATTTAATATTTACAACAACTCTGTTAGGTTCACTCTGTTATTACAGTTTTACAGATGAGAAAATGAAGCTTGGAGAGAGGCTAAATAATTTGCTAGAGCTCTGAAGAGATGTAGCCAAGATATGAATCCAGATCAGCCTTCCAAATATACCCATCAACCTTAATCTGTGCATTTGCAGTTTCTCCAAAATGCTAATTGCTTGTGACTCTTTTGATTAGCAGTAATTTCACTTGCCAAAGTCATACCCATAGTATTTAATCATGTGACTCTGAGCTCAGTATCCTGACATACAGGATTTGTGTTGGGACTATAAACGTGTTAGCCCAGAGTTGGCCACTTAGTATTATTTAAAGGCTAGTTGAACTCATTGTTTTGTCTTGCACAGTCTCGGTTTGCATTTACCTTATGCTACCATGTGATGCCACTGTTGGAGGTGGGTCCTTCATGGTCTAAGATTCTCCTGTGACTCTGTGATGCTCTCATTGGTCCACTTCCTGGCTCCAATTGCAGTCGTGTCCGTGCAGATGTTGGTATCAGCCACATGCTGAGTTTAACCCACTCCCTCCAGGGGCCATAGGTAATCCCTAGCTCCAGTTCCCTAGGCTCTCGCACAAATCCCCTTCTTAGGCACATGTGTTTACTACTTTAGTCAGACAATATTTTATCTATCTTTTTGCATTTGGGATGGATAGCTACAGCACAATTTTATGGTAGCTGGTGTGCTAAGGTATAAAAGGGGATATGTAGAATCACTGAAGGCACCAATGGATGCATCGGTTACCCCTCAAATATAATAATCCCTTAGGGTGGCTGTAGACATAGAGTGTAGGGTATGGACTTTGGATTGCTGGAAACTTGGTCTAAATGTTGCCTTCACTACTCATAGCATGCATGATTTGGGGCAAATGTTTTCATTTCTGAGCCCAAGATTTCATTTGTAAATATTACCTTTTTATGAGTTGGTAGTAGTGCTTGACTAAGATAATTTGCATAAGGCCTTAATAAGTTACTAAGTAAGTGTAACTTTATTAATATTATTAATTAATTCCTCTGTTCTCCTCCAGTCTAGAATTTCATACAATTAGTTCTCCGGTAATGTTTGTTGTGTAAATTCAAATTTGTTCCAACGTGATTGATGTATTAGGGACTAATTTGAGCATAACACAAATTTCATGTCTGGAAATGCTCAGTTTTGTCCAGGAAAACACTAGGTGAACACAGAACTGCACCTAGCTGAACAATGACACGCAGGAATATGCAAAACACACAGTCACACAGGAACATGCGCCAGCTACTGAGTTCAGCACGGGGCAGTGTGGCGCAACCCCCGCTCCCGGTGTTACAGCTTTCTGCTGACTTGGATAACTCTCCGCCACCTCACTGTAACTCACAAGTCGCAGCCCTGCTGACCGCCACTTCCAGAAACAAGCTGGAGATCTTTTCTCAAGGTAAGGTGCCATATTTATTGTAGTATTTATGCGTTTCCCGACCATTTAACATGTGTTAAAACGTGCTACCATTTTTATGAGGTTCCTTTCTTTGTGTTTTATTGTGTCACTGAGGAAGATTTTCGGTGTGTGCCCCAATGCCATACGTCCTGTGGTTTTTATTGCATGGCTTGGCAAAGTGCAGAGATTTTTTAGGAAGATATATGCTGTGTTACAGCAGAACTGACGGCTCTTGCCATTCATCTGTAAAACACTGCACCTGCTCTCTAAAGGGGCTTGCAGCTAAGGGGCGTGACTAGTGCCGCCAAGGTTCCATTTGGATCACTAGTGTCCACGCCCACAGCACTGACGGCTTGACTGCAGAGCAGCTCTGGCCGCTGCGTCCGCCCTGGATCTGAGAGCAGCTAGCTGGAAGCCACGGCCGGCTCGGCCGAGTGTGTGCTGACCTTCCCTCACAGGAAATGCCGTAAGGAAAGCTTGCCAGCACTTTCATTTTTCTCTTTCATCTTCCTTTCACGCTTGAATCCCCGAAGATGAGTGTCCGATACCATCGTTCTGCTTGAATTGGCAGCTACTTCTGCTAATAATGATGCCTTGAATTGGCAGAGTGTTTTAAGATATTTTTCAATGTACTTTTACCGTTAATTAGTTTACTTTGTTATTTAAAATATCTGTGAACATGGGTCAGATTGTCTTCTTTTCGTTATGGCATGTCTAGTATGGGCATATCACATAAATATGTGTGGCCATTTTCCATTTCATGCCATGGCTGACATTACCAATAATCCCAAATTTCTTCTCTTACTGAGCTTGAATTCTTTTTGAGACAGTACTCCATATAGCTCCTAACAATGGATTGGCAATAAGAAATTATGCTTACTCAGTGTCTAAGATCTAGGCTTTTGAGCTCTTTTGGGCAGACCATATCACTGGCCTCTATCACGATGGGCATGTGACAAATGTTTAATGTGGTGGATCGAATGACTGAGGAAACAGGCAGGGCAAGTTAGGTGATGTTCGCATGGTCAGGGTGTCTTTACCGTACAATATTAGGCAGTGGGATAGTATGTATGTGCCATTAGCTGTAGCACCTTCAGGCAGCCAGTTCCCTCATCAGGAATTCATCCCGCAGGGTAGTGAGCCAAGGTTTCTATCGTAGAGCCTGTTGGCTCTCGCTATTTCCTCCGTCCATACCATAGGCTCGAGAGGCTTGCATAAGGAATGCTAGAGATGAGTTTTCCTTGGTTAAATGAGTGGCTTGTCCATTAGCATGATGAGTGTTAGGAATGGGCTGTCGCTGGTGACACTAGTGCAGTCAATATATGTGGATTGGTTGAACTGCATTAGGGCAGCTCTCCATTTTTTGATTAAGTCTGTACACTGTTCATTTGGGACTGCACCCTGAAGCATGGCCGTAAATAAGACTATGATCAGTCACTAGTTCACTAGTTTCTGTTTGTCTAGTGTTGACTGTACAGGTGACTCTGGACTATTGACACATCTGCTCTGAGTCCATCTTTCTTGTGAGCTGTGATCAGTGCATCTGAGAAGACACAGAGCTGAGATTTCATCAACTTTATAGCACGGCTGCATAAACTGCTTTGTGCATCCTTGTTAATTATGCTTGTTTAAGAAATGTCTCCCAGTGGGACAGGTTTAGGCAGAAAGTTGTTTTTAGTAGAACGGTTGTGGGGTGAGGTAACCCTCACTCACATTTAACCAATGGAATTGGTTACCAAAAATAATACTTAAGCATGAGAAGCTTAGGTCAGTTCATAACTTCAAGTTCACACAGAAAATTAGGTCAAATCTTCAGCCACCACTCACATCAGTGCTTTTGCCTTAAAATTTGTGTGTTTTTTTTCCATAGGGCCACAATGTATGGTTGTATAGGTAGTGTATTGCAAAAGGGTTTCACCTCTTTACATACCATTTCTATCACAAATATTGTATATTTATTAGGTCTATTTTCTGGCAAATATCCATAGAGTGCTGTATTCTTTAAAAGGTGGTCTATTGTGATAAGTAGTAGTAAAGGGTCTTGAGGGAAGGGATGCCCTCTAATTTTCACTAGTGGAGGACTAGTGGGTTGGATTCCTTTAGCATTTCATTTAATTTCCCCTTCGGGTGAAGTAGGAGGACACCTATCTCCAGGACATGCCTGGTACCTAATGGGAACTCTGTAATTTGTTGGGTGAATGAGCAATTAAAAGGGGTAGAAGTTATGTGTTTCTAACCACTACCAAAAGGCTGCTCTTTATAAGCAGAGAACTAAGATACAGGAATATAAAGCTCTTGAGAGCTGGAGTACTTGGCTGTACAGTTAGGAAAATAGGCAATAAAAGAGGACGAGAAAACATGAAGTGTCTTCATATGCGCGACCCAAAAGGATCTTCTGACCACCCAGACTTTCCTGGCTAAGAAGTGTCCCTCCCACCAAGTCACATTAAAACCCTTCACCATGTTTCCATTTCAGCATTTCTCACAATCCAAAATAACTGTGTTCATTTGTTGCCTCACTAGAATGTGCACGCCATGTATTTTTTACTGAAAATATTTTTTTACAAAAATACTACAAGCAATAGAAAATATGTAAGTATGTAAAGTAAAAAATAAAAGTCTTTCCGTTTGGGTTCCCCACACTCTTCCTACAAGGTATAACTACTCTTGTTTTAAATTTCAAAATTTTAAGGGGGTACCAGTGTGTTTGGTTACATGGATCAATCGCTTTTATAATGCTTGAGTCATGGCTATTAGTGTGCCTATCACCCAAATAGTGTTCATTGTACTTGTTTGGTAGGTTCTTGCCCCTCCCCTCCACCCCTGCCTCCCCGATTGATTTCCAATGACTTTGATTTCTCTTTGTGCCTATGTGTGCACTTTAGTTGGTTCACACTTATTAGAGAGTACACGTGGTGTTTGTTTTTCCATTCTTGTGATACTTCACTTAGGATTATGGTCTTCAGTTCCATCCAAATCACTGCAAAAGACATTAATTTATTTCTTTTTATGGCTGAGTAGTACTCCATGATATACATATACCATATTTTGTTAATCCACTCATGAATTGATGGGCACTTTGGTTGATTCCACACCTTTGTGATTGTGAGTGTGCTGCAATAAACTTTGGAATGCAGGTGTCTTTTTGGTAAAATGACTTCTTTTCCTTTGGGTAGATACCCAGTAGTGGGATTGCTGGATTGAATGCTAGGTCTACCTTTAGTTCTTTGAGGAATCTCTATACTTTTCCATAGAGCCTTCACTAGTTTGCAGTCTCGCCTACAGTGTATAAGCATTCTGTTCTCTCTGCATCTACACCAGCATCTATTGTTTTTTTGACCTTTTAATAAGAGCCGTTATGACAGGGGTAAGGTGATATCTCATTGTGGTTTCAATTTGCATTTCCCTGATGATGAGTAACATTGAGCATTTTTTCATGTTTGTTGGCCATTTGTCTATCTTCTTTTGGAAAGCTTCTGTTCATGTATTTTGCCCAGTTTTTAATGAGATTGTTTTTTTCTTGATGATTTGTTTGGTTTGAGTTCTTTGTAGATTCTGGATATTAGCCCTTTATTGGATGTATAATTTGTGAATATTTTCTCCCATTCTGTAGGTTGTCCATTTGCTCTATTTCCTTTGCTGTGCAGAAGCTTTTTAATTCAATCAAGTCCCATTTATTTTATTTTTACTGTTGCTGTAATTGCCTTTGGAGTTTTAGTCATAAATTCTATGCCTAGACTGATATCTAGAAGAGTTTTTCCTACATTTTCTTCAGGAATTTTTATGGCTTCATTCCTTACATTTAAGTCTTTTATCTATTTTTTCATTTTTTTTTAATTTCAGCATATTATGGGGGTGCAAATGTTTAGGTTATGTACATTGCCTTTGCCCCACCCAGGTCAAAACTTCAAGTGTATCCAACCCCCAGGCGGTGCACACTGCACCCATTAGGTGTGTATGTACCCATCCCCTCCTCCTACCTCCTATCTGCCCAACACTAGATGAATGTTATTACTATATGTGCATTTAAGTGTTGATCAGTTAATACCAATTTGATGGTGAGTCCATGTGGTGCTTGTTTTTCTATTCTTGTGACACTTCACTTAGTAGAATGGGCTCCAGGTCTATCCAGGATAATACAAGAGGTGCTGTATCACCACTGTTTCTTATAGCTGAATAGTACTCCATGGTATACATACACCACATTTTATTAATCCACCCATGTATTGATGGACACTTGAGTTGTTTCCATATATTTGCAATTGTGAATTGCGCTGCTATAAACATTCGAGTGCAGATGTCTTTTTTATAGAATGTCTTTTGTTCTTTTGGGTAGATGCCCAGTAATGGAATTGCTGGATCAAATGGTAGTTCTACTTGTAGCTCTTTGGGGTATCTCCACATTACTTTCCACAGAGGTTGTACTAGTTTGGAGTCCCACCAACAGTGTATGAGTGTTCCTATCTCTCTGTATCCATACCAACATTTACTGTTTTAGGTCTTTTTGATAGTAATATTTTAATAATTGTCATATAGTTACAGTGCCTGACATCCCTGATCATGGGGATGTTGACATATTGACATGTGAATTGAAGATATTACTAATGTTTTAAGAAATTAAACATTAGATTTATAATGAAAGAACCTCTACCCCATTTCTTGCCCCTTCTTTCTTCACCAGAAATAATGGCTATCCTTAAGGTGATGTAGACTCTGGAATATATTTTATTCCAAATTTATTCTGTGTATAGTATGTAATATATAAATACAATTATTTTTAAAAATTTATTTTATTTAATTAATTTTTTTAGAGACAGGGTATTTGTCTGTTGCCCAGGCTTGAGTACAGTGATAGAATCATAGCTCACTATGCCTTGAACTCCTGGGCTCATGTGATCCTCTTACCTCAGCCTCCTTAGCAGTTGGAACTACAGGCATGCACCACTATTGTGGCTAATAAATATAACATGATGTTATACATATTCTTGTTATACATATGTTATACATATTCTTCTATAATTTATAGTTTTTTCACTTAATATCTTTTTGAAATATATCCCTGTTTATACATGCGGCTTTAGTATATTTACTATAATACTCTAGTTTTCCACTGAGGAACAATTTAGGTTGTTTCTATTTAATTTTATTTTTGTTTTTGTTTTTGTCAATGGAACAAGAATAAAGTAAAGAATATCTTGGACCATGTGCCAGAATTTCTCCAGGGCATATACCTAAAAGTAGAAGAGAAGGGCTGGGTCATAGACCATTGTCATCTTTAAAGTCAGTATATGTTGCCAAATTCCTTTCCAAAATATTCGTACCATATAATATGTAAGAATTCCCATTTCTCCATGTTCTTCTCTACATTTGGTGTTTTTTAGATTTTGAAGCATTTGAAAAATGAGAAATGGTACATTTTCTGGTTATTAATGAGGTGGAAAGCAAACTTTTGCATTTCTTGGCTATTCAGGTATTTTCTTCTATGAAGTACCTATTAATTTTCATTGTTTATTTTTCTCTAAGGTTAGTTGTGACTTTTCATTATTTAAATAAACTCTTTATATCTTCTGGATATTCAATTTTTGATGTCACATGAACTGTAAGTATCTGCTAGATTATGGATTTGTACAAAAATTTTGTTTATGATGTCACAATCCTGAAGTCATATATTTTAATGTACTCTACTTCATTGTATTTTCTTTATGGTTTATACTTTTTATATTATATTTAAAAATCCTTCCCTACTCAAATCTAATAAAAATCTCATTTTATCTTTCTTCTGTGGATAATTAGTGATTCTAGTACCAATTAATCTATGGTCTATCCTTTCCATAATATTTGAAATTCTACTTCTGAAATAATTCCATGTTCTGTTACTAGTTTCTATTCTGTTCTAGTAACTATGGCTGTTTCAATAACTATAGTTTCTAGTAAGTCTTGATGTCTTAAAAATATAAATGGTCTTCATATTTTTTTCTAAAATTGTCTTGGTTTCTTTTCATACCAAAAACCCTGTTGGGGTTTTGGTAAATGCCTCAAAATCTGTGAGGCATTTATTTGTGATGTTGAGTGTCCCTTTCTATAAATATAGCAGCATTTTCCTTTTATTTTAGATCTTTGTTTTATATTCTTCAATAATTTCCTTATAATTTTCTCCCTAAAGATCTTGAATGTTTTGTTAGATGTATTTCTTGGTGTTCTTTTGTAATACAATCCATCTTTTCAAAAATACCATTTTATAATTGTTTGCTTGGGCATGTGAACATTACTGAATGTCGTATATTTTTCTTGTATTCAGTAAACCTACTGAAATATCTTACTAGTTGAGAATGGTTTATCTATAGATTCTCTGGATTTTCTATATGAAAAAATAAGGCAGTTTCTTTCTAAGCATTACATTTTTAATTTCTTTTCTTGCTTTATTATATATGACAAGAATTGTATTAAGTTTTGAATTAAATAGAAGTAGTAGAAGAGAAAATCCTTATGTTTCTTCTACTCTAAACGGATTACTTTTAATAATTCTCTAGAAAGTATTATGTCAGTTTTTTTTAATAGATTACCCTTTCAGATAAGGAGTCCCTTTCTTATTCTTATGATGTAAAGATGTTTTGTCCTGTGTGTGTATTGAATTTTATCAAATGATTTTTCCTGAAATTATTGAAATGATGATATAATTTTTGTCCTTTAATCTGCAAATGTGAAGATTATGTTGATAAATTTTTCAAAGTTAACCAAATCTTGCATTTCTGAGATAAGCTAAATATTGCTATGGTATAATTTTGTTATATTTGGTTTGCTAATAGTTTACTTAGTGTTTTTTTTCAATCCATGTTCATAAGTAAGGATGATCTGCAATTTTGTTTTTTATATTGCTCATAACTTGTTTGATTAAATGTTACATTAGCCTCATACAGTTAGTGGAGAGCTAAATAATAATCTTTTCATATTTTCTGGAAAGGTTTGCATTAGACAGAGGTTGACCTTAGTTTCTTGAAGTTTTGTTAAAACTACCTTACGAAACTATGTAAACCTAGTGGAGTTTGGTGGTACTTTGTGTGTAGATTTTTAGCTACTGATTTGTAATGTTTAGCAGATTTAGTTCTATTTGAGATTTTTATTTATTTTGGAATCCATTTTGTGAAGATATATTTTCCTAGGAAATTGATCATTTAGTCAAAGTTTTTGAATGTACTGACAAAAAATTATACATAGGCTATTACAAATTAAAAACCTCTACTATGTCTGTAATTAGGGTCTAATTTTGAATTTTATTGTTATTTATTTATGTATTCTTTTTTTCTTTATCAATATTGTCAGAGTTGCATCTTTTCGGTAGCTTCTGGTTTATTGGTCATTAGGTTTTGCTTCATTAAGCTCTGTTCTTAACTTCATTCTTGTCTTCCTTCTGCCACCTATGTTTCCTTCATTGTTCTGTTTTATATACAAGACTTAATTTTCATTCTTTTGTATTTTTTTATTCCTTATATGTCCTAATTTCTACATATCTCACATGGATATATATGTGTACATGTGTATATATACTTTCTAAACATTTTCTAATTTGTATTAGTATGACTTTTATCCCTATAACCTACCAATTATTTGAAAGTTTTCTTTTTAAATTTCAGAATACATAAATGTACTTTTATTTTTCTTATTGAGGTAATTATATCTTAGTCAAAAGATGTATTCTGTAGATATCAGACACCATTTATTTTATATATATGTGTATATATATATATATCCATTAGAACAGATCTTTAACAATGATACTCAAACTTTCTATATACTTACTAAATTTTCATCTGCTTGATCTCTTAGCCATTAAAAGAGGTATGCTATAATTCACACTATGATTCTGGATTTGCCAATTTCTTGTTATAATTACCAATATTTGTTTTATATATTCTTATGTTTGTTAATAAATACATGCATGTGCAGATTTAGTATAACTTGCCAGTCAATTGTTCTTTTTATCCTCATAGTGTGACCTTTATATCCCTTGTAATATATTCTGACTTATAGTCAATTTTATCTGATATGCATAGAAGTATATCAAATTTATTTGGTCGATATTTGCCTGGTATTTAAATTTATGTCATTTTACTCTGAAATTTTATTTGTTCTTATATATTCGATGTTTTTCTTGTAAACAGCATATGGCTAACTTTTGTGTCTTTTTAAAAATTTAGGCTGAAATTATCTTTTCATTGGCAAATTTAATCCATTTACATTTACTTCAGTTACTGTTGCAGTTGAATTAACACACTTTCTATTTATTCATTCATTTTTATTATTGAGGTATAGTTTACATAAAGTAAAACACATAAATCTTAAGTGGATGGCTTAGTGAGTTTTCACAAATATATACATCTTGTAAACTACACTCTAATCAGGATATATAATATTTCTGTAATACCAGAAGGTTTTTCTCATATTCCTGTGTAGTCAATCCTTACCCCATCCAGAGGCAACTGTTCTGATTTCTATCAAATAGTTTACTTTTACCTGTTCTAAAGCTAGATATAAATGAAATCCTACAGCATGTACTCTTTTGTGTTTGCTTCTCTTGTAAAAAAAAAATGGTATTTTTGAGATCTATCCACATTGTTGCATGACTCAGAGTTAGATTCTTTGTCTTCATAATATGTTATTGTATGAATATATCACAGTTGTGTTCATCCTATCTGTTGCTGATTGCTGGCAGAGTTGCTTCCAGTTTTTGACTCTTATGAATGGAGCCTTTATAAGAAGTTGTGTATAAGACTTTTTGTGGACATATATTTTCATTTCTCTCAAGTAACTATAGTGGAGTGGAATTTCTGGGTCATATGCCACGTGGATGCTTACCTTTATAAGTAACTATGAGTGATTTCAAAGTTGTTGCATCATTGCCATCAGTAGTTCTAATTGTTCCACTTCATTATCAATAGTGGGTATTATCAATTGTCAAGTTTTTAAATTTCAGCCATTCTGGAGTAGGTAGTAGCATCTCTGTGGTATTAATTTGATTTTTTTTTTAGTGACAAAAGATATTGATTTATATCCTAATTACCTTTCATGTATATGTACTTTTGTGAATTATACCTTTAAATATTTACTGATTTTATTGGATTATTAATCTTATGGTACTGAATTTTTCTGTTTTTTGTATATTCTGCGTATAAATACTTTTATAAATATAGGTATGTGAGTATTTTCCCATAGTATGTAGCGTATCTTTTAGTTTTCTTACTGGTAACTTTTGAAGAATTGTTTTCCATTTTAGCTCTATTTTATAAATTTTTCCATAGTTCATAATTCTTTACTCCTTTTAAGAAATTTTTACCTACTCAATTTGCAAAAATTGTGTCCTAAATTAAAATTTATAGTTTTAGCTTTTACATTTAGGTTTATGAGCCACTTCATATTATTAATAATTAGCACTGTAACATCATTAGAAGTCATTTCTGTTCTTTGGGCTCAATTTTCTAATCTATAAAATAAAAGATTGAAGTAGATCAGTGCTTCTTGTACTGGGGGGTGTAGACAAATTCTTGGGAGCTGTGAATTCTCTATGGGAATTTCTTTTTTCCTCAACTTTTTGATTTAAAAAGTGTCAAGGTCACAGAATAGTCACAAAAATAAAACAAGGACATCCACGCGCCCTTCATTTGGATGCACCAATTAACAGGATTTTGCCACATTATCCTTTTTTCTTCTATTAGTGTTATCATGTTGATGAAAACACATAGAAGCTTTCGTGTGAATTAGCCACTGTCCACCTTGTAACCGAGGCTGCTGCCCACAGCCCGAGTATCTGTTCCTGTCTATCTCCCCTTTGGCATTAGGCAATACTGCCTTAATTTTCACGAGATATCCGGAAAAGAACTGAAGAGTTCTCAACAACATTCACATCAAATGCTATCACAACGCCACATATAAATGAAGGTTGTTCAGCAATTTTAACCAGGAAAGGCATGGGAAATTTGAGTTCTTTCTCTTTTTTATAGATATACACAATAGTAAAGTCACATCAACCCCCCCAAAAAAACTTCTTCAAAGAAGTCATTATCATAGTGTATTAATTTTTGTTTATGATACGATGTAGGGGTTGATATTCATTTCTTTACAATAAGGATATACCGTTATTCTAGCACCATTTGTTGAAAAGACCATCCCTTTACTCATTTATTCACCTTGCCTCTTTTGTTACAAATTGATTGACTGTATATCTATATATATATGTGTGTGTATGTGTCTTTTTATTTCCATATGTCTGTCCTCATGCCATTATCACACTGTCTTGATGACTCTTACTAGGAAGTCTTGAAATTGAGCAGTATAAGTCCTTTTTTTTTTTTAAAAAATTTTTTTGTTCTTTTTTTTTTTTTTTTAAATTCCCTCCCTTTCCCCCTCTTTGTTCTTTTTTATCAAAGTTGTTTTGGATATTCTAAATTTTAGAATCAGTTTAATCAATTGGTCAATCTGGGGGAGAAATGACATTTAACAATATTGAGACTTTCAATCTGTGAACACAGTACATATCTCTCCACGTAGGTTTAAAATTCCTGTGAGCGATACTTCCTAGTTTTCAGTATGCCAGTTTTGCTCACCTTTTGTTAAGTTTATTCATAAATGTTTTGCATTTTGTAAATAGATGTTTTTCTTTTTTTTAAAGAAACTTTTTATTTTAGCATAGTTTCAGATTTACAGAAAAGTTGAAAGGATAGAGAGCTTCTGTACACACTTCACCCAGTTCTCCATTTATTAACTTCTCACGTTACCATGGCACATTTGTCACGGCAAGAAACCAGCACTGATACATTACTGTTCACTAAACCCCAGACTTTATGCAGATGTCGCCAGCTCCCCCGCTGATGTCCTCGTTCAGTTCCAGGATCACATCCTGGACACCACATCATGTTTGGTCGTCACGTCTCCTCGGGTCCTCTGGTGTACAGCCGTTTCTCAGAATCCCTTTGCATTCATGATCTTGACAGTTTTGAGCAGTGCGAGTCAGGTATTGGTATTTTATAGAATAGCCCACATT
The DNA here is from genome assembly GCA_008750895.1 of Mirza zaza. NCBI lineage: Eukaryota > Metazoa > Chordata > Mammalia > Primates > Cheirogaleidae > Mirza > Mirza zaza. The sequence continues at coordinate 38,924 of VSMD01082193.1, forward strand.
TGAGATTTGTTTGACGTTTTTCTCATGATTGGATTTGGGTTTGGGGGAGAAGCACTGAGGTAGAGTGTCATTCTCATTACACTCACCACTCGCTTTTTGACTTTTTGTCAGTTTTTGAGCTGACAGGGGCTTGGGCTACAGTTTCAAATATTTCGGTTTTATCTTTGAATTCAACTCCAGCGAGACTGTTGAATCCTATTTTCTTGCACCTCCTGTATTGATGCTTTCTTGGCAAAATCTGAGGGTGTGGAAGGGGGGTGAGAATTGCTGGGGTAAGTGATTTGTCTGTGCGTTTGGATTCAGTTCTGTCGGCCCACGTTTCCTTCTAAGGCTTGCCTGATTTTCCCTTCTCCTCTGCGCGATTGTTTCCCCCTACTGAAGCCCTGCTGCTTGTCCATCTGTGCCCAGGCTGGAGCTGGGTCTCTGCTCTCGTGCGGAGGTCTCTTTTATCTCTACAGTTCAGTTATTCAAGGCTTCCAACTCCTCTTTCTTAGCTCCTCAGAATACTATGATTTTTATTTTTTCTGGTGTTTCATGTTCTTTAACACAAGAGGTCTATCATATCTTTCTATTTATCAAACAGAAGCAAAAGTTATGTATACTTGGGTGTTTTCTTTACATTTTTTCTTCCTTATGCTTTTTTCCTTCTTCTTTCTGTTGAATTGTTTGATCTCTTTTCTTAACAATTTTTCTTTTATCCCTCCTCTGGTTTGTAAGTTATATATTTCTTTTATGTGCTTTAAAGAATCAACAATATATTGTTAACAGAATTGCTTACCTTAAAACCAAAATACATGTAATGTTTTATTCTCATCATCCTGCTTTAATTATATATTGTACTCTCATGTTTTTGTCTCATCCTTTTTATCCTACAAAACTAATAATAATAATTGTTATTATTTACACACTCAGTTCTTGCTTTAGATTTTCCCAATTTGCTCACTATGGCTCCTCTCATCCCACTTTCTCTTATGGAGTTTAGATTCTTTCTCTCAGTGATCCATTCTTTGATATTTCTTTCAGCAAGAGTCTTTGGTAAATTTTTGCAGACTTTGTATAAAACTATTTTTATTTCATCATTATTCTTGAATGGCAGCTCAGTTGAGAAGAAAATTCTAGGCTTACCATTTGTTTTTGCTTACTGTTTTCAGCATAATATTCAATTTTCTTCTGACCTATACTGTCGTTTTGGGGAAGTTTGCTGCCAGTTGAAATGCAATCTACTGGTTCGTAATATAGCCTCTGCCTACTTTCTTCTGAGATTTTCTAATTGTCTTTGTGTCCTGTAATTTTGATGTGTGTACAATATCCTTATAAACTGAATAAATGTCATATTGTTTTAGTCACCAAAGTTTTATGATGTATTTTAATATCTAGGAGTTTGATAAATCTCTGCTATAACATTACTTTACTTTTAAATAATTTCCTTGCAATTTTCACTGATTATTTTTCAGACTAATTTTAGAACAATTTTGTCAAGTCCCAAAATAGTGGGATAGTATTTATTTTTTAGGCTAGTTTTGAAGCAAATGAATAAAATATTATGTCTTTATATTCAAGGGTTTCATGGTACATCTCTTAATTTATTTGTCTTTATTTTGTATAAATTACATAGTTTTGTTTAGATAGGTCTTGAAAATGACTTCTAATTATATTACGGTTTTATATTATAATTATATAGTTTTATTTAGGTAGGTCCTGAATATGTCGTATTGGTTATTTCTAGGTATCTTGTGTTTTTAAAGTATTTTTTGAATCTTATATTTTCCCTGTATGTTTTTAATTGAATACTACATAAAATTTCATTTATTTTTGTATATGTATTTTGATCCAGAGTAATTTACTCAATTATCTTCCTGGCTCTATTATTTTTCATTTAAAAACATTTTATTTTTATTTTTTTAAAGTCAAACTTTCTCATTCTCTTGGATTTTCAAAATTAAATAAAAACCTATGAAAATAGCTATGCTCTTCCTTTATAATATTTGTAATTTAATGTTGTCATCTAATTTCATTGGCTATATTGTAAAGAATGTGAAATATTAGTAATGATATCACTACCCTATTCTTAATTTCATTGATAATTACAGGATTTCTTACAAGAACACGGTACTGCTAGTTGATTTAAAACACATGCATTAAAAATAAATCCTGCTTCTTTCTGGAGTCTTTCTAAAGTTGAGAAAATGTTCTTTAGGTTTAAGTGTTCATTTAATTGTAAAATACATCACAAATATAAAAATTTGTAAAATGTGTTTGCACAGTTTAAACAGGAAGAATAATATTGAACCTTGAGTGTCTATTCCCCATGTTAATTAAAAAAAAAAATTCTAGTACCTTGCAAAGCCTCTGTGGTTATCCCATTGCATCTCCCCCTCTCCCTCTACCTAACATAACCAATATTAAGAGTTTAACATTTCTCATTTCTATGCTTTTCTTTATGGTTGTACCACTATTTATAAATCTCTAAACAATAAGTCCATTAATTTGTCTGAATTGAACTTGATGTAAATCAATTGTGTTTGCATTTTTCTGTAACTTGCTTTTTTTTTTTCCTTTTATTTCATCATATTATGGAGGTACAAATATTGTTAGGGTTACAAATATTGACCCCGCCCCCTCCCTCCCCCTGATGTGTCCAATCCCCCGGTGGTGTGCACCACACACGTTATGAAAGCATACACCCCTTTCCTCCTCCCCCCTCTCGCCTGCCCACCTCCTGATAAAAAGTTCTTTGGTTTTTTTTGACATTTTGGTTACATTGTATATCTTTGGCTCTCCCTAAGAAGGGCTAGAGTTATGCCCTTCCCCTCCCCTCAAGGCAATCACTGCAGCATCAAAAATAAACAAATAGGATCTGATCAAATTAAAAAGTTTCTGAACAGTCAAGGAAACCATCAGTAGAGCAAATAGACAACCCACAGAGTGGGAGAAAATATTTGCTCTCTACACCTCTGATAAAGGTCTAATAATAAGAATCTATCTAGAACTTAAAAGAATTAACAAGAAAAAATCAAACAATCCCATCAAGAAATAGGCGACAGAAATGAAAAGAAACTTCTCCAAAGAAGACAGAATAATGCAAACAAATAAAAAAATGCTCAACTTCTCTAATTATTAGAGAAATGCAAATCAAAACCACAATGAGATACCACCTAACCCCAGTAAGAATGGCCTATATCAAGAAACCCCAAAACAACACATGCTGGCGAGGATGCAGAGAGACAGGAACACTCCTACACTGCTGGTGGGACTGCAAATTAGTGCAACCTCTGTGGAAAAGAATTTGGAGATACCTCAAACAGCTAGAAATAGAAATACCATTGGACCCTGCAATAGCATTGTAACTTGCTTTTGATTGTTTTTGAGATTCACCTGTGTTAACACATCAGCCTATGGCTGATTTGATTTAATTTCTGTATAGTATCTATCATCAAAATGTGCTGCAATTAACCTCTGCTTTCTACTGTTGATGGACATTGTTTCCCATTTTTCACTTTTATGAACAATCTTGCTATATTATTTTTGTATATGTTCCCTGGTACACATTTGTAAGAGTTTTCTGAGGGAGAGGTTTGTGGAAGAGTTTTTCAACCAATGATTGGAATTTCTGGGCCTTGGTGCCTGTGTTTGGGTACCTTTACTGAGTAATGTCAAAATGTTTTTTCAAAGTGGCTGTACCAACCCATATTTCCATTAACAATGTAATGAGAATCTTCATAGCTCCATATCCTTGTCTACTTCTAATACTGTCAGACTTTTTGGTTACTTCCAGTCCAAAATTATTATCACAATATGGTTTTAATTCACATTTATCTAATAACTAGTTGAGATTGAGTTCATTGTCTATTTACTTCCTCGCTATTAAATTCCTGTCTATGATTTTTTAAAATTGAGCTGTGACTTCTTATCACTTATTTTTAGGAATACCTTATATATTCTGGATACTAATTCTGTACTGGTTATGTGCTGCAAAAATCTTCTCCCAGTTTGTTATTTTTCATGAAAAATAACATTTTTTCATTTTTCATTTTTCAAGTTATCAAAAGTTTCAATCTTTAACTTGATTGTGCTTATTATGTCTTATTTTAAAAATGTTTTTCTTACTGAATTAATAAAGTTATTCTCCTGTATTGATTTCTAAAAATATTTTTAGATGGAATATTTCTCAACTTTTGTCATTAAGAATCTTGTTTGCAGTAGTTTTGTTATAGATTTACTTTATCTGATTGTATTTTATGGAAAGGCCTCTTTTATATTTATTTAGTAAGATAATCATGTGGGATTTTCTTGTTAATATGATGACTACATTTATATTCTACATTAAATAAATGTTACATTTCCTGCACAAACCCAAATTTCAACCTATGTTTCAATAAAACACAATAATGTTTTCTGAATTCGCTTTGCCAATATTTTATTCACATTTTTTTCATTTATGCTGATGAGTGCAATGGGCCTATTATACTGTCCATGTCTTGTTTGGAATCAAGGTTAGGATAGCCTAATAGAAAGAATTATCTGGAAAAGTTTGTATCAATTTGGAATTATCTGTTCCTATCTGTTTGGTAGAACATGCCTGTAAAGCCATCTGGGTCCAGAGTTTCCCTAACATTTCAAGCTATTAATATGATTTTTAAAACAGTGATAAAATTATTCCCACTTTCTCTCCTTTCTTGAGTCAATTTTGGTAGTTTGTATTTTTCTAGGAATTTATCCATTTTATGAAAATTTATGTTTGTTGGCACAAAGTTATCCATAATAACATTTTAACTATTAATCTCTGTAGCACCTGCTGTAATGTCTTTTTTCACTTTGAATATTATTTATATGCACATTATTTCTCTTTTTATTAATTAATATTAACAATAATTTTCTGTGTATTAGTCTTTTCAAAGAACCACCTTCTAGGTTTGCTGATCTTCATTCTTGTTTCCTATTTCATTAATTTTTATTTTTATCTTTATTATATCTGTCTTTTGGTTTCTTTGTTTTTATCTTGCTTTTTCCCTCCTAATTCTTTCAGTTGAATGCTTAGTTCATTGCTTTAGAGAGTTTCTTATTTATAATGAAACACTGAAAGTGCGATTACTCTGTAATACTACTTTAGCTGCCTCCCACATGTTTAATTATTTTTTTCTGATTTCCATGATTATTTCTTTGTTGGCACATTAGTTGTTTGTTTCCTTTAAATTCCCAAATACATGCAGTTTTTAAAATCGTTTTATCTTTTTTTTTTTTTTTTTTTTTTACATTTTCTAACTTAAGTGCATATTGGTTGGAGAATATGACACAGATGATACCATTTCTGAAGTTTCGAGGCAAGCTTTATGGCACAATATATGGCAAGTTTTGTGCTTGAAAAGGTTGTGTATTCTTCAATTGCTGGGTTCAATGTTTTATGTAACCCCTTAAATCAGGAAAGTTAATTGCCTTTTCAAAATCTGAATGATTTCTTGGTTTGCTTGATCTGTCAATTATTGACACAGATGTGAAAACAATTTCTGGTACATTGGTGGATTTACCCACCACTTATTGCAGCATGCTTGTTAATTTTTGTTTTTTATATACAGCATATAATTGAACTTTTAAAATTCCAGCCCTGCCTAGAAGTTTCTGTGGTTTATTTGGAGATATTAATCCACTTATATTCACTGTGAATGCTAATACATTTAAATTTATTAATACAACCTAATTATGTGCTTTTGGTTTGTCTTCTGATTCTTTCTTCTCCCTTTTTGCCTTCTTTTGGATTTCTTTTCCTTATTTGCTACCTTGGGAGATGTATGTTCCATGCTTATTCTTTTAGTAGTTATAGTAGCAATTTTAATAAAAATATTTAGCTGAACAAAGTCCAAATTTAATTAATACATTTTCCATCTTCCTGAATAACCTACAGACTTGGAATGATTTCATTCCCAGATGACCCTCCTTCCACTACTATTCATTATTTTTGTTTCAGCTGGTCCTTTACTACCTTGGTCCAGTATTTTTGTTCCAGCATGTATTCTTTCTTTGCCCCATCCCACTTAATATTATTTTTATTATCACTTTATATAGTTAATGTTTGTTTAGATTAGCCCACTTATTTACTAATGCCTCTGGTCACTGTTTCTTCTTACATCAGATTTTCACCTGGAATAATTTTTTCTTCTGCCTAACATATATAATTTAGAATTTAAATTTTAAGGGTATTTTGTAGGTTTCTGTTTTGTGGATAAATGTGCTCAGCTTTTGTTTGTGTCTTTATTTTGCCATCATGACTGAAAGAGAGTTTCCCCGGGTGTTGACAGTGACTTTTTTCCACCCACTGAAGACATTCCCCTCCGCTGGGCACCCTTGTGGGTGAGAAGTCAGCACTCATTCTTTGTCGGCAATCTGTGTTTCATCACTGCCTGCTTTTAAGATTGTTTTGTTTTCTTTGGTTTTGATGAGTTTCACCATGATGCATCTACAGTATATCCTAAATCTAAAAATTGGTAACATTATCTCTTTGGTAGTACTTCTCCCTCATGTTTTCTTTTATTGCCTTCCACAATTTGGATTAGACTGGTGTTAAATCCAAGTATCACTCCATCTTTCATGGCTCTTATCTTCTTGTGTTTATCATCCATCTCTATTTCTGGACTGCATTTGGAATGCTTTCCTGTTCTCCATTTCATTAATTTCCTCTTCAACTCCTAGGCTCTGGCTCAGATGTGACCACAAGTCACCTTTGACTGTTGAGTAATGTGCCTGTGTTGGAAAAATCATAGGCCTTACTGTGTGATGCTCTGTCACTCTCTAGATGAAGATCAGGACTTTTCAGTTTTAGGCTTGGAGATAATGGAGTTACTAAGAGATACACAGGCTCTGCTTGGTAATGCAATTACAACCTCGATGGATCACACACCACATGGCTTCCTGCTTATCCTGCTTTTCTAACAGACGCCCGAGCATTTCTAGCCAGCTCTTTGGTAGGTTATGCCAAGAGACCAGCTGAGTTGCTACCAATATATGTACCCATAATTGGCCACATCAGGGGATGAAATCAACAATTACAAGCTTCATGCTTTTAGCAAAAAATATAATTTTATCATAATATCGATGACAGTTCCATACTCCACCCAACTGACCACCAGAAAATGATTTTCCCCGTTGGGAAAAGACTGGCCTGTCTGGCCCAGTGCATGCTATTCGCTGTTCCTCCTTCCCACCCGTCCTTGTTGGGCCCTGGGGGTTTCTTCCCCAGGCTGCTCTCCTTGGCACAGTGCCCTTTTGGTGTTAGAGGGTGTTAATCGGAATCTACTCAAATGAGTGGTTATGCTACCATGAAATTTTAAACCAAGCCAATTTTCCTAAGAGATTTGCTGGTTGTAACTGCCGGAAAAGACATAACGCAGTGGTGAAGTTCTGCTGAGCCTGGTCCCGTTTTCCTTCTTTTACTGTGTTTGGTGGAGCACTTGGTCTCTAACTGAGGCGAGTGTGGAAAGCATCCTAGAGGAAAACATCCCACAGTGTGTGGGACTTTGGAGGTCTTTAGAGAGAACAGGTGCTGTCTTCAAGGTCACCAGTGAGGCAGGGCCTGGCTCATCTCTCGCGATGAGAACTATTTTGTGCTTGATTCTTCGGGCTGTAGCCTTCACTGCACGGGGGGGTGCTAATTTGGCCCTTAACTAGTCACTGTGGTTTTGGCCAACATGATCTACTTTCCTTGTCCCAGCCCCCTCTAACAGCACTGACGTGGCACCAGTCAAGTTGAGTGTCACATTCCTCTGGCCTCAGCGACTGGCTCAAGAGTGGGAATAATATTCAATCAGAAACACACTGAAACTTTTATTAGAACTGTCAGAAAAGAGACACTTCCTCTTTCTTACTGGACTAGAACCTGCGAAGATGTAGGCAGCTATGGGAGTAAAGTCTTTGTGAGAATGGAGTCAGCATAGAGGGAATGGGGCAGATAAACCAACAGATAACAGATCCTGGTGGTGGCTTGCTGAGCACCTGGATACAGCCATGTCTGTAATCATCCCTCTTCTGAGCTTTTAAGTTTCCTGTCTCAATCAAATCATGACTTAAGGAGTCCTGATATGTTTTGATCAGGCCATCCCTGGATTCTAATCAAGGGGCCCATGTGAACCCAGTTCTTAGGAGTTTTTCTAGGGATTAAGTGCTTAACTTTTATCTAATAATAGTGCTAGCCTTAGATCTACAGACTTGGTGGGGATACTCAAAACATTTTCCTGGTTGGGAGATGATCCCTTGGCCTATTTAAATGTATCACATGGTAAAGTAATTGGAAACAATGATTCAAATTCAAACAAATAAAAATGAAGGGTACATTTTGAGTAGCAAGAGGTGGTTTATGTTCCTTAAATGCTGTTATTTTTTGTTGGTAGTAAAGAATAAGACCAACAAGACAGAAAGCTTTGGGGTAAGTGTAAACCATGATAACCCTATGGATACACTTACCCCAACAAAGACTCTAATTTCACCTTAAATAAGTGAAAGAAAATTAGTAATTACTTAGTAGATGATTCTTGACAAAAAATTGGAATTTCGAAGATAGATCTCCACATTGATAGTGAATGCCAAAGCTCTGTGAACAAAGTGAACATTTAATTCTTGATAGGAGAACGACCGTAACCTTAGCCCAGCTAAGGGTTTGCACAGGTCTGGGAGCTAACTTGCAGGTAGGATGGGCTCTCTCCAACTCAGAGGTTTTCAGCCTAAGCACTATTGACACTTGAGACAGAATAATTCTCTGCTGTGTGCATTGTAGGATGTTTAATATTATCTCTGGCCTCTACTCACTAGATGCCAGTAGTACTCCCTATTCTAGTTCTGACAGCCAAAAATGTCTCCAGACATTGTCAAATGTCCCCGGGAGGGCAAAATCACCCCCTCTTGAGAACAACTGCTCTACCCAGAGTTCTCCTGCCTTTACTCTCCATCTGAAGCTAAACTGCAAACTACACCTGTACTGGCAACTCCTAGTGGATCTGACAGGTAGCCAGGCATGACCTGTACTGTGTATTTATAGGGAGACTGTGTCATGCATCAAAAGGAATGTGAGCTCAAGAAACAGGCAGAGCTGAGTTCAAATCCTAAACATTCCCAGCTGGGGCATGCTGGGCAATGGCTTCATTTCACTGAGCTAACGTTTGTTTATCTGTAAAATAGGGATAATAATTCCCTAATCAAAATGGTGGTTCGGATTGAGATGAGAGTTTTTAAGGGTTTAGCTCAGAGATGGTAAGTAACCAATAAATGGTAGGCATGTTAATTTTTGTCACAGCACCCAGTGTTTGGGGGTCAGCGTGGGGAAAGTAAGGGGAGCTTCAGTGCATTGGGTATGGTGAGAAAGGGGCAGAAATGCACAGGAGGATTAAACAGGCTTCCTGCCCTTCAGCAGTTATAATCTCTTTCGGGAGATAAGATCAATGCATAAGAAAACGTATGTTACAGCACAAGGCAACCCTTGGCAATACCTGAGTGGGGGAAATAGAAGAAAAGTAGCACAAGCTCTAAAACCTATCAGGGCCTGGAAGATGCTGTGGCAAGAGAGGGAGTCTGTGCTCCACTTAAGGGCTCTGTCAGCCACTCTTGTCCTCTAGTCTGGTGTTGCCAGTGATGCTGGTAGACTCTGACTTTTCAAAAAAAATCCAAAACATTGCATTTTTTAAAATATAAAATTTTTCACTTAAAAAAGTGTTAGCCTCTAGTTGAACAACTTTAAAAATACAATGTAATGCAACACAATGACGGCTGTGGGACAGATGCAGCCCTCAGTGTAGCACTCTGTGAGCCGTGGCATGGGCGGTAGTAGCAGATGATCTGAGAGGAAGAGCCAGCCCCGTGCGCTGGGCGGAGCTGGGCCTCCTGGAGGCCGGGACTGGGCGCGGCGGGAAAGGCTGGTGAGGCCACGCCAGTGGCGAAGAGGGCATCACTAGGCTAGTTTTCTGGCCCCATCTGTTTCTCAATTTGCACCACAGATAGCCTCATCTCCAGCCCATTTCTAGAAACAAAGATGCCTGCATACTAAAAGGGATGTAAGGAAACACAAAGGAGATGTTCTTTTGCTAGCAGCCTTGGTATCCCATGAGCGGCACAGATAATGGGCCTCTGTCTGAGACAAGGCGGGGCCTTCTAAGGGTTTCAGGCCCACGGTCATCTGTGGGGTTAGTTCACCAGCACCGGTGTTTCCCCAAAGGCAATCTCTGTACCTCGTTTCCTACTTCAGTTCAAGTTCATTTAAAGACGAGTGCTCAGTCAAAGCCAGATGCATGCGTTCCTAAACCCTCAATGGCTCACCAGTTACAGGGCTGTTTTGCTGACACTCCCCCGCCTCAGCTCCCAGACCAAGGCAGGAGAGATTCCTTGAGCACAGCTCGTGCTCTCGAGGAATCCGGGTGGGCTTCACAGGCCTCCGTGCAGCGCTCCGCTCCTCGGTGCAGCCCTTCCCAGGAAAGGCAATCGTGTGCCCCTGGCCTCACTCGCTTCCCACCTAACGGTGTCTCAACACCACTCCTGGACGGGTCCGAGGTCTTGTGGGAAGTATGTCTGTCTCCAGACAGGGAGAGCTCACGGGCACCGGTAGGTTCCCCTCCATTCAGATGCTCCTCTGTCTGCCGGGACTGATGGGGCCCCTCTGTGTCTAATATTGGTCTGGATCAAATATTAATCGACCAAATCCATGCTCTCCGAGTTGTGAGGTCTGCAATAGAGCAAAATTCCAGAGTCTGCTACAGTGCGTGCCCTTTACTCCCAATGTTGGGATCGGATAGGGGAATGAGGAGCATAAACATAATTTTCCTTTAATATAAACATTGTGTTATATTTATTATAGTACAAAAATGATGGTCAAATCATGTCTTATAGGATGAACAGACAACCAAACACAGTACTGTGGAAAGGGGCGATTGAAGGAAGGTAGGTAAGAGGAAAGAAAAGAGTTGTTGGGGAGTGGAGCCGGTCAGAGGAGAGTGAAACCCTTCATCTCAGAAAGCGATGGCTGTGGCCTGCAGGGCACAGAGACAGAAAGATGGCAGGGGTGGGAAAGGGGACAGCCCAGGGGTGGGACCGGGGGGACCCTTGATGAGCTCATGGGGGACCTGTGCCTGTGTGTTGTGGGGAGTGAGATTATGCAAAGATGGGACTGAAAAAGAGGAGTCAGAAGGCCAAAGAAAATTGGAAGTGCTCATCTACTTTGGTGTTTTCTGAACTAATAAAACAATTCAGTGATTTTCCAGTTCTGTAAAGAATAACAATTAGGGAAGAGATCTCTTTGACAAATTCATCCATCCCTTCATTTATTTGGTAAATATCCATGGAACAGCTACCCTGTGCAGGTTCAGTGTGCTGGACTCTGGGGCAAAAAATAAGAAGGGACATGACGTTCAGCCTAAGGTGCTAACTATGTTAGGCAGACAGAGACTCAAACACCTACGAAACAGTGCTAATATTCCTGCCTTGTTCAAGATGATGCCAACTTGTGTCTCCCTGCTTCTCCCTGCTGTGCACAACTATAAATCCTGGGAATAAGGCATCCAGAGAGGAACTTTGAACACTGGAAGGATGAAGGTAAGGGAGCCCAGGACTGGAGGAACAGCAAAGAGCTAAGAAGGTGACCCAGACCCAGTTTTTCGTAACTTCCAACCTAGCAACAGCAGGCGGCCCAAGTAAGCTCATTCCCCTAACAGAAATGGCCATCCTCCCAACAACCTCGAGCCAGCCCAGAAGCACTGGTGAGGGTAATGTGTGGAAACGAAAAGCTCTCCTCCTTCTCTGGCCTGAGATGCCTGTCCTTCACAGAGAGACACCAGGTGGCCAGGTGCACTGGCAAGATGGATCAGACCACCAGGAACCCAGGCCAGGAAGCCTCTTTGTCAGCATGACCTGCAACTTTCCTGCTTCACCTGGGGATACCAGGCAGCCAGGAGTGCTGGCATGTGGGATCTTGCCTCGACCAGTGGCATAGCCTGGGAAGCACTCTTCCTCCTGTAGACCAGAGAATCCCTTCCCCCAGCTGGAAGCACCAGGCAGCCTAGCCTGGGAAATGCCTTCCACCCTCTCAGGCAGGACCTGTAGGGACCAGCAGGAGCCACAGAGGCACCAGATAAATCATACAGAGCAAAATAGCACCTCAAAGACTCAGAAAATTAAATTGTAATTGGAACCATAGCCTCATACCTATAAAATAGGCTAGGGTCTGCATGCTGGGCATCCTTAGACCTCAATAGGGCGGCTTCCCACCAAAATAAAAGATTCAAATATGATCCAGAGTCTCCTAACATAATATCTAAATATCCTGGATATAATCTAAAAGCATGCAAAGGACCACGAAATCATAACTTGAATGAAAGAAGATTCTCAACTGATGTCAACACTGAGAAGAATCAGATGTTGGAATTATCTGACAAGAATTTTAAGCAGCCATCAAAAAATGTTTCAACAATCAGTTACAAATTTTCTTGAACCAAAAAAATAAAGGTTACAAAAAAATGGAAATTATAGAACTGAAAAATACAATAATAGAGATTTAAAACTTGCTATATAGATTCATTAGTAGACTAGAAATGACAGAGGATGGAATTAGTGAAAGTGAAAATGGATCAACAGAATTGACCCAATCTAAACAGAAAGAAAATAGACTTTAAAAATACGAATAGAGCCTCAGCAACCTGTGGGACAGTAACAAAACAATCAGCATTCATATAGATATAGATATACCCTCACACTCTCTGACAATGAACATGTGGAAACTGAAATTAAAAACACAATACCATTTATAATTACTTGAAAGAAAAAAATACAAACTTAACAAAATATGTAACAAGAGCCATACAATGAAAATGTTAAAATACTGATGAAGAGAATATAAACTGTGTTCATAGACTGGAGGATGCAACCAAGTAAAGATTCTTCCTAAATGAACCTATAGTTTTAATGCGATTTCTAACAAAATCCCACCACGTTTTTCTATAGATATAGACAGGCTTATTCTATAATCTATATGGAAAAGTCTCCAGATGCAGAAGAACTAAAACAATCTTAAAAAAGAAGAATAAAGTGGGAGGAATTACTTTATCCAATGTTAAGGATTACTAACTTTAATCAAGATATTGGTGGAGGAACATACACACAGATCAAGAGAACACAATAGAGAACCCAGAAATAGACATACACAAATGTGCCCAGAAGTTGTTGGATAAAGGAGCAAAAGCAATTCAGTGGAGGAGAGCAGCTGTTCCAATAAATGTTGCTGGAAAAATTGGGCATCCTTAGGCAAAAAAATGAACCTTGATCTATGAAGATTAACTCAAATACTTAAATATAAGGCATAAAGACTATAAAACTTTTAGAATAAATGTATGGAATAGCATTCAGAACCTAGGGCTAGGCAAAGACTTCTTAAGGTTGACACCAAAAGCATGATCCACACTATGGACTGAATTGTGTCCCCTCCTCAAATGCATAAGCTGAAGCCCTGATCCCCAATGTGATGGTATTTGGAAGTAATTAAGTTTAGATGAGGTCATGAGGGTGGAGCCCTCATGATGGGATTATTGTCTTTATAAGAAGAGACACCAGAGAGCTTGCTATGTGCTTGCATTCTCTCTCCCTCTCTCCTTCCATCTTTCCCTCTCTACTGGCATGCACCGAGGACTGATGATGTGAGTGTGAGGACACGGCAAGGAGCTGGCAACCCAAGGAGAGAGTGCTCACTAGACACTAACTTGGCTGGCACTTTGATCTTGGACTTCCTGTCTCCAGAACTGTGAGCAATAAATTCCTATTGTTTAAGACACCTAGTCTATGGCATTATTTTAATGGCAGCCCTAGTTGAGACAACCCATAAAAGGAAAAACTGACGAAGGGCTTCAGCAAAATAAAAAATGTTTACTCTATAAAAGGAACTAATAAGAGGATAAAAAGATAAGTTGCAGACCAGGAGAAAATATTTGCAAAGCACATTCCAACAAAAGACTATTGTTTAGACCATAATGAGGAATTCTAAAAACTCAACAGTTAAAAATACAATTAAAAATAGATAAAATGAAGATATTTCACTAAAATGAACAGGCATTTCAATAAAGAGAACATGTAGATGGCATGTAAGCACATGACAAATGTTCAACCTTGCTAGCCATTTGGGAATTAAAATGTCCACATCTATCAGAATGGCTAAAATTTAAACAACAGTGACAGCACCAAATACTAGTAAGGGTGAGGATAAACTGGATTCTTCATACATTGCTGGTGGGAATGTAAAATGCTATAGCCACTCTGGAAAAGCATTTTCCAGATTCTCCTAAAGCTAAGCATGCAACCAACACATACATGATCTAGCAATTGTATAACTGGGCATTTATCCCAGAGAAATGAAAGCTCATGCTCACACAAACATTCATACATTAATGTTCACAGAAGCTTTATTCGTAATAGATAAAATCTGGAAACAACCCAGATGTCCTGTGGTGGGTGAATGGATCATCAGACTCTGCCACGTCCACACCATGGAATACTACTCGGCAATAGAAAAGAAGCGAACTGTTGATACATGCAACAGCCTGGATGAATCTCAGGGGAATTGTGCTAAGTGAAAAAAGCTGATCAGCCAAATCACATACTGTGTAGCTGAAATTACAAAATTATAGAAATGGCCAGCTTTGTGGTTGCCAGGAGTGAGGGATGGGTGGAGAGGGGAGTGGTGTGGTACAGAGGAGCAACACCAGGGATCTTTGTGTTCTCTATCTTGACTGTAGTGGTGGATGCAGAAACCTACCCATGTGAAAAAATTGCACAGAACTATTAATAAACACACACACACACTCTCAGAGAAATGAGTACAAGGAAGACTGGAAATCTGATAGGATGGGTGAATTTATCAGTGTCAATATCCTGGTTTTGCTGTTGTACTACAGTTTTGCAAAACATTACCATTGGGAGAAACTATAGAAAACTGCCTCTTTTTGTATTATTTCTTACAACTGCACATGAGTCTACTTATTTAAAAATAAAAAGCTTAGTTTTAAAAGGAAGTACATAAAAACTTAAGTGTCGATCCATTCTGTCATCCATCGAACATTAAGTTCCTACTGTGTGCGAGGTCAAGCCCAAAGCCCCGGTGCGTGGTTGTCACTGGGAGTTTCCAGAGGGTCCTATGAGGCAGAAAGCATGGTCTCTATTGTATCCTTATGTACATATTAAAAGCAATCGCAGCTCATTCTTGCATAGCACGCACTATGTACCATGCATTCTTCTAGATGTTTTAAGTGAATTATTCAGCCCTCACCACAATCAAGGCAGATACATGAGCTTATCCCCATTTTATTGAGGAGGAAACTGAGACTCGGGGAAGGTAAAGTAAACTGCCAGGGCCACTACCTGCCACGTGCCGTGCCACCCTTCGGCCGGAGCCACTCGGTCAGCGTCTGCAGAGCAGCTCTGTGAGCCCCACGAGGGCTGCTGCCTCTGCTGCGGCCAAGGGCCGGGGGAGCTGGCGGGGAGTGGCTGCGTGGCGGGGCCGCGGGGCCGCGTGGCGTGGCGGGGCCGCGTGGCGTGGCCTGGTGTGACGTGGCAGGGCCGCGTGGTGTGGCAGGGCCGTGTGGCATGGCAGGGCCGCGTGGTGTGGCAGGGCCGCGTAGCGTGGCCTGGTGTGACGTGGCGGGGCCACGTGGCAGGGCCACCTGGCGTGGCCCGGTGTGACGTGGCGGGGCCGCGCGGCGTGGCCCGGTGTGACGTGGCGGGGCCGCGCGGCGTGGCCCGGTGTGACGTGGCGGGGCCGCGTAGCGTGGCCTGGTGTGACGTGGCAGGGCCGCGTAGCGTGGCCTGGTGTGACGTGGCGGGGCCGCGCGGCGTGGCCTGGTGTGACGTGGCGGGGCCGCGCGGCATGGCCCGGTGTGATGTGGCAGGGCCGTGTGGCAGGGCCGCGTAGCGTGGCCTGGTGTGACGTGGCGGAGCCGCGCGGCGTGGCCTGGTGTGATGTG
>VSMD01082196.1:0-41401 GCA_008750895.1 Mirza zaza
GTTCACAGGACTTAGAAAAGCTACTTATGCTTACTCACTTATTATATAGGAAATACGAAGGGTACAGGGGAACAGCCAGATGAAGAGCTGTGTGGGGCAAGGTATGTGGGAAGGTGAGGAGCTCCCATGTCCTCTCTGAGCGTGCTGTCCTCTGGGGACCTCCAGCTCTCTAGTCGCTCTCCAATCCCAGTTCTTTTAGGTTTTTATGGAGGCTTCATTACATAGGAACTCTGGATACATCATTGGCCATCGGTGATCAACTCAACCTTCAGCGCCTCTCCCCTCCCGGGAGGTTGGGGGATGGGTCTGAAAGAGCCAACCTTCTAATCGCATGGTCGGTCTCCTTGGCAACCGGCCCCCATCCTGAGGCTGTCCAGGAGTCCACCAAGATTCACCTCATTAGAAAAAAGATGCTCTTGTCACTCAGGAAATTCCAAGGGATTTAGGAGCTCTGTGTCAGGAACCAAGGTCAAAGACCAAAAATCAGACCAGAAGATTCTCCTGGCTCCCCTATCTATAAGGGTTCTAGGAGCTCTGTGTCAGGAACTGGACATGGAGACCAATGTATATATTCCTTATTATATTACAATATCACAGCGTTGTTCTCAGCATCAAGCACAGTGCAGAATAAGCACCGGGCAACATTTATCAGGTTGAATTGCCATCGTTCCTCCCTCACCCATTGCCTTTCAGGGCCCAGGGACACCATTTGGACTATTTAGATATCACTAGTAATCAAGAAAAAGTCAGTTCCTTTTCACAGAAGCCTCAGGTGCACGTGTCTTCATATCACAGGTGGGGCTCACCTGTGTATTCTCTCTCTCCATTTTTGGCTTTGTGAGAAAGGAAGTTGACATGATGTTGATTTTTTTTTTTTTTTTTGCTTGGCTAGAGAATGAACCTGGATCTACTCTAAGCCCTAAGCCCTGGCCCTAGCTCTCACGCTCACCATTCCCAGACCTTAGGCAGGGCCAGACTCTACAGAACCTGTAACCATGAACTTGGATGATATTGTACCTACAGGACTCAGTCCTAATGCCCCTGGGAACTCCCTACTTGCTGCCTTTCCCAGCAAGAACTCCTGCATACTGGCAGGGATCTGGGCACAGGCAGATGGTGTTTCATAACAAATGAATCCCAGTTTGGGGTAAGTGGGGGGGGGTGCAGGCCACCTCACTGAGGTAGCACAGAACAAGAATCCCGACCAAGAGCTCCAGGGATGGCAAAATCCCCAGACTCTCACCCCTTGCCCAGCTGAGCTCCTTTTCACTTCATCTCCTGCCCCCAGCTCCTTGCTTTCAGCACTGATCTCAGAGTGTGGTGCTTACTGTCTGCCTCTTGCTGGCAGGATATGGTATCGAGTGACCCAACTTCTAGAATGTCATTATCTTGCCAGCCTGCCTACCCCTAGCCCCACATGCAAAGCATATGCATGTGTGGGGCGTGCCTATGCACAAGTCTGAGTGGCATAATGCTTTTCCTTCTTTGCCTGTTGGTCTGCAAGTCTTCTCTTTCCCCTGCCCCCTGACCAAGACTCCTGGCTTATAAGACCCTTCTGAGTCTCACTCCTCTACTTCGCTTGCCTCATCTCCTACATGTTCCTCCAGAACATTTCAGGACTCTGTGCTTGCCACGTGCTGTTCCTCTCCCTGGAATGCCATTCTTCATCTTCTCTGCCATATGAACTCCTGCCCATCCTTCAAGGGCCAGCCCAGTGGGCCTCTCCTCTCTGAAGCTTCCCCATTGCAGAGATAGGCATCCCCTCCTTTGTGCTCTAACAACACCCCATAATAAGCTCCATTGGAGCATTTGCCATATTGCATGGCCAGGGTCTGTTTGCAGGTCTGTCTCTCCAATTAAAGTGTGAACTTGCTCTCTGGGTCTCAATCTTCTCCAGATTGCTTATGGCCAGCCTAAAGCCCAGCAGATAGTTGGTGCTGAACATTTACTTGTTATAATAAAGCATGGACCCAAAAGCGAAAAGATCCCATCCAGCAAGCCAGGAACAGCCTCAGGCAAGTGGGGTAAGTGGCCCTGGGAGAATCAGCTGCAGCAGCTTCTCTCCCTCCCTCCCCACTTGTCCTTCCACTGCTCCCACTTCTTTTGTGATTTAATGGGGATTTGGCACTTCAGCCTCTTGGCTGGCCCCTTAAAAGAAGAGTCTTCAGCAAGGAAAGCTCTCCGGGTCACCTCACTCCTACAGGGCTTCTGGAAATGATGCCTCTGCCCCTCCTCGCCCTTCAGTATCTGAGCAAACTGGCCAGGGACCCTGCAATGACTGGGATTGGTGAGCAAAGTGGTTTAGAGGAGTCCCTGCACCTGGCACGGCACTATCTTGGCAGCATTAGAGCTTAGAAAATTAACGAAAAGGGAGGGAAGTCACTGGGATTTTAGGCTCCCAATCAGGGGCTCTGTGCCCCCCGAAGCTGGCAGTATTAAGGGAGCTAATCTGCTGACCACAGGAGCTCAGCTGGTCTCCGTTTGCTGCTCTCCGCTTCGCAGCAGGAGCTGGGCACTTTTTCCTCGCACCAGACAATGAGATGCTGGCAGAGAGGCAGCAGGCACGCCGCTGCAAATGCCAGGCAGGGGCAGCCGTGCCAGGATTTGGAGGAGCAGATGATTCTCTGGCAGCCTACAAGGCTTAACCCATCCGGCTACCTTCACTGATTCAAAAGGAAATTTGGAAGGTAACTGGCGTTCCTTGAGCACCAGCCACATGCCAAGCACTTTATAAGGTTTACCTCATTTAGTCAGCCCAGCAACTCTGGGGTCTCTGCCTGTCATCCCATCCCACGGAGGAAAAACCCAGGGCTCCTGAGGTTAAGTCCCTGTTCACAGCAGGGCCACTTCTTAGTGTCCTGCAGTCCGTGCCTGCACGAGGGCTCTTGGCCAAGCCGGTAAATGGGGGCTGCGGCCAGCCCACACTTTTGGGTCACCGAGCTGCACCCAAGAGGGTGCCTTCTCTAATTTACAAAGTTCTCCGAGAGGCTAGCCGCTGCCCTGCCTCACAGCTGGAACCAGGGTTAAACTCAGGTTGATAAAAATTCTGGAAAAAAACACAGGAAAAACTCTTCTAGTCATTGGCCTAGGCAAAGAATACATGATTAAAACCCCAAAGGCAAATAGAGCAACAACAAAAATAAATAAATGGGACTTAATTGAATTAAAAAGTTTCTGCACAGCAAGGGAAATAATCAACAGAGTAAATAGACAACCTATAGAATGGGAGAAAATATTTGCAAACTATACATCTGACAAAGGGCTAGTATCCAGAATCTACAAAGAACTCAAACAAATCAGCAATAAAAAACCAAATAACTCCATTAAAAAGTGGACAAAAGACATAAACAGAGATTTTTCTAAAAGAAGATATACAAATGGCCAACAGACATATGAAAAAAGGCTCAACATCACTAATCATCAGGGAAATGCAAATTAAACCCACAATGAGATACCACCTTCATACCCCTATCAGAATGGCCATTACTAAAGAATCAAAAAACAATAGATGTTGGCATGGGTGTGGTGAAAAAGGAACACTTACACACTGTTGGTGGGAATATAAATTAGTACAACCTCTAGGGCAAACAGTATGAAGATTCCTCAAAGAACTATTTCATAGAAGTAGACCTACCATTTGATCCAGCAATCCCAGTACTGGGTATCTACTCAAAGGAAAGAAATCATTATATCAAAAAGACACCTGTACCTGAATGCTTATCACAGCACAATTCACAATTGTGAAGATATGGAATCAACCTAAGTGCCTATCAACTGGGTGGATAAAGAAAATATGATACACACACACACATACACACCCATGAAGTACCACTCAGCCATAAAAAGAAAGGAAATAATGTCATTTGCAGCAACTTGGATGGAACTGGAGAGCATCATCCTAAGTGAAATTTCTCAGGAATGGAAAGCCAAACACCACATGTTCTCACTGATAAGTGCGAGCCAAATCATGGGCACACATGGTCATAACGTAGTGCAAAGGACATTGAAAACTTGTAACAAGGGGGAATCAGGGATGGGGTGAAGGATAAAAACTGACCTCCTTACAGTGTACTTACAATGAACACTATTATGGTGACAGGCACATTAAAAGCCCTGACTTCAGCATTATACAATTCATCCATGTAACATAAACATTTGTACCTTCTAATATTTTGAAATAAAAATTATTTAAAAATATAAAATAATAAATACGCTCAGGTTGGCCCAAATCCCCCATCATGCTTCCCTGTGTATTTAGGCCTTGACTGCAAACACAAAGGAAGTCTAAACTGAGGTGAGAACAAATAGAACAGAAAGTCAGGGAGACTCACTGATGGGAGGAATGGAGTCCACAGATCTAGCCTTCCCCCAGCATCTTATATCTTCTATTTGGGGCTTGCTTGTTTGTTTATGGGGCCCACCCCGCTGCTTCTCATTTTTTAATAAAAACTTTGGGCTGTAATTGGGTAGAGTATGGAGGTGGGGACATATCATTTTTGCTTTTTTTTTTTTAATCATCAATACCAACACCCTCTCAAAACCAGAGTTCTTCTGACCGTAAGGCAGATAGCTTGATTGTTTTGCTCACAGCTGATAAAGTTGGGGCTTGGCGGTCAGAACTTTTGTGAAATTGCTGTAAATGACACAGTTAAGCCCAGCCAGACATACCCAAATGATGGCTTTATCACTGCCTTCTCATTGCCTCCACCCTTTACCCTCTCCTGCCCATGCAGCAGACAAAGGCTTCTCTGGGAGAGAAGCCTTTGTAAATCGGCTCATCATTTTGCTTCTCAACTCAAAACTCTTCAGGGGGTTCACTAGAGGTTAAAGTCTTACCTTTATCCAAAGTGGTTCTCAAAGTGGGGTCCCCAGACCAGCAGCATCAGCATCACGTGGGAACTTGTTAGAAATGCAAAATTTTAGGGCTCCACCCCAGACCTACTGAATTAGAAACCCTGGGGTGGGGTCCTGCAATCTGTATTTGAACAAGCCCTCCAGGTACTTCTGATTCTTGCTGGAGTTTGGCCTGTCCTTAGGGCATTATCTTGGCAGCATTAGAGCTTAGAAAATTAATGAAAAGGGAGGGAAGTCACTGGGATTTTAGACTCCCAATCAGGGGCTCCCAGGCAGGCTAAGTTCTGACTACCACCTATTTATTGCCTTCCACTCCAATCTCCTGGCTCTGCTGGTCTTGGGCTGTTTATTTGTCCTCTGCACTTCTGCTGTGGTGACCCCAAGTGACAGAAGCAGCTGGCTGTCTCCCCAACTTCCATCACTCCTTCTCTATTACTAATACATCCATATTATGGAGGCACCACTGTGCCCGGTCAACCACTGCATTTCCTTTGCAACTAGGTATGGCCACAGAATTACATTCTCGTTAATGATTTAAGTGGCAGTTATTGGGAAGGACATCTGAGAAGGCAGGACAGACAGCTGGGGCAAGCCCCTTTTTGTCTTTTCATTTTTCCTTCTTCCTCCTGACTGCTGCCTGCGGCATGGCTGGGGCTCTAACAGCCTTGTAGAAGCTTGGGGTAGCCTCGAAAATCGACACCCATCGAAGCAGAAAGATGAAAAAGCCTGGGGTCCCTGATAATCACAAAGCCACCATAGCAGCCCTGGACTGTGACCTTTGGACTTCACAGGAAAGAGAAAAATCCCCGTGCGTACCAGCCACAAAAATCAGGTCTCTGCTAACAGCAACCGAAAGCAATTCTTAACTTCAAATGCCTTCCAAATTTCTCCTCATTTGTATGTATCCAACCTGTTGTTCCAAGCCTGGTTCATTTTCACGTCTTATTTACTTTACAAATCATTTAACACAGCATCATCACAAGCCGGCAGGGCTGTGAACTCGTCTCTCCCCTGCCGGTCCGCCAGGCTGCATCTGCTCTGCGAGGGGAGGCCCCGACTCATTCATCTCTGTATCTTCAGCCCCTGAGATAGAACCTGAGGCCTGAGAGGAGCCTAGTAAATGTCTGTGGCATAAAAAATTGACTGTCTCTAAGGGGGCGGGGCCTAGGGACTCCCCTAGCAGCCTCGTCTAAGTTCTCCAGTCCACACCGTTCCAAAGGGAAGTGACATTTACCAAGCACTTGTACACACCAGGTACCACGGTCAGCGTTTTTCTCCACTCACAGTCTCACTCCTTCCTCGCAGCCACCTGGCAACGTCTGGGGTATCACCTTCACTGTGCATTTGAGGAAACGGCTTTGGTGAGATGGAAGTGACTTGCTGTGCTTCCAGCAGCACAGCTGGTAGCTGCTGGAAGTGGGGTTAATCCTCTACTGGGATGTTTTTGGTTCTAAGAAACACAAAGACCAATTTAAACTGGCCTGAATGATAAAAGGAATTGATTGACTTACACAACCCCAAACCCGCAGAGGCAAGACTGGCTTTAGGCAAGAGCAGGCCTAGAAGGTTCCTTCTTCCACGATCAATAAAATTCCTGGAGCTCACTCTTACCGAACCAACTTGGGTTCCTGTGATTAAGATGGGATGCACGTCTGTGGCTTCCAGGCAAGTGTGCAAATAGAGGCTTCCAGGCAATTGCCCACCCCTTTCCTCTTCCACCCCCCGCTCCAAGCCACACCGTGTGGGGCCCCATGTTAATACATGTACATGAGGACACCCCCACCCACAAGTCCAAACTCCACATCTGGCCAGGGGATACGCCACTGGGAGCACAGTCTGTCTTTGGGAGGACAGAACTGGGGAAGAGGCCAGTGCCTGCCCTGGAATTAGAGCCTGGATATTCAGGCCGTGGTCTACAAGGGTAGGTGCAGGCTCCTTACGGGCCTGCCCCCTCAATCCCTCAGACTCTCCTCTTGGAGGAAAATGCATGGTTATAGTAGCATCAGTGCAGGGCCCCCTAAAGAGGGGCCCCAGGCAGGGGCCCTGCCGCCCACTCACAGTTTTGGATAGAGCAATTCGCCTCAGCGCATGGGGCCTGTTTCCAGGTCTGGAATCCCAAACCTATGTCAAGTGGAGTATGGCTAGGAAGAGATACGATGAGAAGGGGTGCTGAGGGGCAGCCACCCACTATCCCCACAGTGGCCCAGAGGAGCTGGCAGATAGGGTCCAAGCTTTGTTCACTGTTGGATTCCCAGTGTCATCACAGAGCCTCAAATAGGTGCTCAATATATATTTATGAAATGCTGAGTGGATGAATGAAGAAGGCTTCCTCTTATCTCTGTCACTCATAGCTTTTATCATGTGCATCTTGTCCATGGGCTGAATCTTTTTGCTTTTGTCCATTTCAGGTGACCTCTCGAGTTGCTCCAGGTGGAGTCCCTGAGACTCCAACCCTAGGTCAGGGCTGCAGGTGGGATGGGCTTTGTTTCCTCCCTCAGCTGGAGTGACACCCATCAAAGCTGGACACACAGTCCCAAGCCTTGGTGGCCATGCTGAAAAGCATCACATCTCCTGTGCACCCCACATCCTCAATGTTGACTGTAACCAAGTGTGGGGCATGAGTTGTGCCCAGTATTCTAGCTTTTAGATCTCGACATTACAATTCCATCACATGGGAGGTATAATTCAGCCAGTCATCACGAAGCATTTTGCTTTTGTCTAATTTACCATTATCAGTGGCCATCCACAGAAATAACTACACTTTACTGCCCCAAATAGCCAAGGCTGTCTTCACCTCTTTCTCTGCAATCCACAAGGGCCAGCCCCGCGCTCCTTGTGTGCTAGCTCCTGGCAGCACCTTCCATGCAAGGGAATTTTCCTGTCTCCGTGATGAAAACAAAATATATGTCACCTCCTGCCTCAGAGAGATAGCACTACATTTTCTGAAACCTGAGTTTTGACCTGTGATAACGGCCATCCTCAAATGATGGCCTGTTTCTGGACAGCTGGGCCCAAGGGCCCCATTGAAACAATGACAAAAAACACACTGAAAATGAGGCCACTCTACAAATGCACCCACTCCAGTATCTTCATCCTTTTAGTAAGTGATTGGAACCAGCGCATGCCTAAACCAGGAGGGTGTGATGTAATCCACATACCCTGGAGTCCCCAAACAGGTCCAGGGGCTTGCAGAACCCACAGTGCAGGGACCAGTTTCCACTTGACTTGTTCTTAACTCAAATCTTCTCCCTACTCACTCTACCCACCGCTTCCTAGTGAATCAGAAGATTGGCGTAAACCCCTGGGGTCCTGGTTAGAGCGCTATGAGTTTAGGATCTGCATTCCAAATCATTTCTCTGTTGACTGGCCCATAGCAGGTTCTAAACAAAGGGTAGCAAGTGTCATGAGACCATAACGCCGTGTCTACTTTGTTGCCTCTTAGATCTTGAGCACCAGCACAATGATGAGTGCTGTGAGGCTTATAATTAATAATGAATGAATGAATTCACTATCCCTGGATCCAGTAGATGTAACCTAACTAACTTTTCCCTTAGGGTTTATTTCTTCTCTATACGTAGCCTACCCAGAAACTAAAGAAATAGCTGCTGTCCCCCATGGCTTGAGACTGTCTCGGCCTCAGAGAGACTGATGCTTGTTTCATAGGTTTTTCTAGATTTCATAGATGTCATTTCAGGCCCTGGTGCAGAGGCGAGCACTGCAGGCTGAGCTGGCCTGCCTGAGGGTACAGCTGCCTGCGGTGCCCGTCTTTGCTCCGGTTCTCGTCACTGCTCGAGTGGCCAGAGCTGATTAGGAAGAGAGGCGAGGAAAACGTGAGTGTGCAGAAAGTCAAGGCCTAATTTAAGCTTTGTGCTCAGACCCAGTGCTCTTTAATTTAGAGTGAGACCCTGTTAACTAAATGGCATGTATCACTTTTGGTTTTAAAAATGAAAGAGAAAAAAATCAAATTGCAAATGCTGTGTCTCCCCAGCGAGCGATGGAACTCACGCAAGTCACGACGGCCCGTGTGATGGACTTCTGACGGGTGGCTGCAGTATGGCTACACGGTGTTCTAAATGCGACAGCATCAGACGAAGGAGCCAAGGAAAACATTGCGGCGATATTATTCCTGAGTTTAGATGCCCTCTGAACAAATGTTGCTGTAGGCTGTATAAATGGTCCTTCGAATATGTCCATTCCCTAAACCCTGGGACCTCTGAATATTACCTTACAGAGCAAAGGGAGCTTTGATGTGCCGTTCAGTTAAGGCTCCTGAGATGGGGAGATTATCCTGGATTATCCAGGGGCTGATGTGATCACACTGGCCCTTATGAGAGGGGGGCAGGAGGAGATGTAGTGATGGAAGCAGAGATGGGAGCCATGTGCTTTGAAGATGGGAGAGGGGCCTCGAGCCAAGGAAGGCAGGAGGCCACTAGTTGCCGAAAGGCACAAGGACCAGATTCTCTTCTCACGGCCTCCATAAGCAACCAGCCCTGTGGATACCTTGGTTTGAGTCCAGTCAGCTTGGTTTCAGACTCCCGATCCTTAGAAGTATGAGAATTAACTTGTGTTATTTTAAGCCACTAAACCAGTGATAGTTTGTTGCAAGAGCAACAGGAAACGAATACAGAAGTCAACCCCCCATTTACGACTGATCTTATAATGAGTAATTTATTGTGTGTCTAACTTGCTACCAATGAAGGACACACCAGTGAGGAAGGTTCATTTGGCATTTGTGACTTGGCGTAGAACATGCTAGATTTAACAAAAGTGTAAGGATTTGGGGAAGGGGGGTGTCATTCCACGGTACCAGTTTGTGCAGACATTGTGCCTTTTAGTTACCTGAGAAAACTAACCTGAGCTTGGTGGCTTTAATGGCCAAGGGTGGCTTCCACTTCCAAAGAAAGTGTTAGAAAACAGAAATATGTTCTATAGAAAATAACCTTCTCATGCTGGACCCTTCTAAACTGTTCACCATAAAACCTTAGAGGATGTCTGTTTTAGTCTATGTAACTTGGATTTGGTAAAATGGTTAAAAGGATGGACTTTGGGGTAGAGATACCTGGGTTCAAACCTTAGATACAACTCTCCAGCTTTTGACCTGGGGCTAGTTAAATAACGTTTATAGGCAATATTTCATCTGTAAAATAGGGATAATAAAGCCATTTGCATAAGGTATTTTGCCGATCGAATATGTAAATGGGTTAGCACGTGGCCTGGCACACACTGATCATTTAATTTAATACCTGGGTGTCGTTATTGCCTATGCACCCATGGAAGTGCTGTGATAATCATCTCCACGAATGCCACGAGGGCCACTGCAAACCCATCTTGGGCAGTACTTTCTGTCTTTTGATCAGCCAACAGACAAAATCAAGGGGCGAATCCTTGGTACCATTGCACAGTCCTGGCTTGGAGTAGACAACAGGCGTGTGTGGAGTATCATGATGCTCTTTTCCTCCAGTCTCCAGTGCCAAGTGAAGCCTCTGTTGGCCTGGTCCCCGGAGTGGCGGTGACAAGCAGAGCTCCCTGCC
This sequence comes from Mirza zaza, assembly GCA_008750895.1. Lineage (NCBI taxonomy): Eukaryota > Metazoa > Chordata > Mammalia > Primates > Cheirogaleidae > Mirza > Mirza zaza. The sequence goes on from VSMD01082196.1 coordinate 10,386, forward strand.
AACCTGAGATAGGCACATAGATAGGGAGCACGAGGGAGCTCACAATGCTCCCCTGAGCACCAGCCTGACATTTAACAGCATAAATGACCCCTCCAACTGGACACCTCTAAAGGACATCTCAACTGTAACATGACCGCATGTCCAGAACCAAATTCTTACTTCCCTCCCTCCTCAGGACCGCTCCCCCACCGTCTCGCCCACTTTGGCGTGTGGCGGCATCACGCTCCCGGTTGTTTAACTGACACCCCGGGGTCTTTCTTGACTCTTCCCCATATTCCCCACGTCCATTCATCAGCAAATCATTTCTACGTCCACTTCTCCCCATCCCCCGTGCTACCCTAATCCAACAGGGGACCAAAGCAGTTGCCTCCTTGACTCATCTTTGCTTTCATGCCTGTCTCTCTACACCCGTCCTGTGCACGGGAGCCGGAGTGAGCCTTTAAAACCAGAAGGTCCATCTTGTCACTCTCCCGCTTAAATCTCATTCGCTAATTCACTACCATCTTTTGACTGAGAACTTACTAAGCACAAGGCACTCTTCCCATGCACCGGGAGCACAGCAACAAATAAAGGAGTCCCTTTCCTCATGGGTACACATAGTTAAGCTCGGGAACAACTGCTCTACAGAACAGGGAAACAGGAAGGGCACAGATGCGGGCAGGTGGTAGATTTAATGGTGGGAAGATGAGGACCTTCTGTAGGGAAATAAAAGCAGGACTGTCAGTGGAAAGTGAGGCCAAGGGAAAAGGTAGAGGGAGTTTAGGGTGAGAGAAGGCATGGAAGGGCTTTGGAGAGGGAGTAACAAGTTGATCAGGGAACTAGAGTGGGGTCAGCAGCAGTGCTGAAGGTTCCCTTGAGGTTATGAGCATAAATTTAATGTCCAGCAAGTTGGCCTGCATGTTTCTTCCCAGCCACATCTGGCTCTCTCAAGGCAAACATGGAGTATTTAAGCAGGGCTGGAATTGTGTTAGACAAGTGCAGTGGCACAAAGAGGGGAAGGAAGCTAAGGATACATAAAAGGACGTGTTCATAGTGATGGGAGAGGATTTAAGCCGGGAAGAAGGAAAGTGAGAACTTGAGGGACAAGGGGCAGGGAGAGAGTGTTAGGCTCCATGGGCTAGAGGTCTCTGTGGGGCCAGGGGCTGGTTGGAATCGGGGTACTACAGAGAATAATGGTAGGGGTGGGGCAGGGGTAACTGCACTCAGAACACAAGCCAGACCATCATGCATCTCCCAGCTTCCTCTCCACCTCATCCCACACTCCAACTTCACCCTTAGCTCGGCCACACTGGCCTCTTTCCTCCTCCTTGAACAGGCTCAAACTCCCCACCCCACTCTCTCTTGCCCTCCCTGTTGTATCTGTCCAGAAAGCTCTTTCCTGGAACAGTGCAGTGCAAGCCTTCCCTGACCCCATCTGAACTAGTGACCCGTCCCTTCCCCGATGCAGGCTACTTGTGATCATACCAGCCCTGCAGTACTTACCCAAGCCTGAAGTTATCTCAGTTCTTTGCTCTCCCAAGCAGAAGGCAAGCCCTGCGAGGGCAGGGGTCTTACGCATCTGATTCCACGCTAAATCCTCGGATCCTGTACCGATACCTGGTGCCTGGGAGGAGCCTGCCCAGGAGTTGATCAATGCATGAAGGCATGATTAAATGGATTTTTCTGAACAACCTTTCCCTTTATCATTTTAAAACTTGTTGATCTGCATTTCCCCCCCAAGCAGACCCAGTCTTTTTGTTGAAATCACCCGGAAACCCTTTCTAGTAGGGGCAGTGGTTCTCAACTGGAGACAATTGTGTCTTCTAGGGATATTCGACAATGTCTGCAGACATTTTTGGTTGTTATGCCTGGGAGTGAGGAGCACGCTGTTGGCATCTGGTGGCTGTGGGTGCTACTGAGCATCCTACAATACATAGGCTGGCTCCCACAAGAAAGATTGTCAATTGTGCTGAGGTTGAGAACACTGCTAGGAGCCAAGAACTGCTGGCCAGAACGAACCCTATGTGCCAGGTGAACATAACCCCACAGCGTCCCGGAGAAACGGTGCTCTTCCCCAAGGTTGGTAAACTCCCCCTAGACTCTGCCTGTGGACTGCAGCCTGCAAACCTCCAGTGAGACCGGCGTGAGCTGAGGGGGCCCCTGGGCTGGCACCAGGCAATGGCAACAATCCAGAACTTCCTCGCTTCTTCCAGGAAAGGACACCACCCGGAGGGCAGGCCTGCATTGGTAGCTGGTTGTTATCCGCCAACTGAGGCCCCCGGCAGCCTTGAAGTGGACAAACACACGATTATGTGAAAGTGAAAGCACACATTGCAGGCCTTGAAGGTCTGGCACTGAGGGTTTCTCAACTCCCAGAGCCCTTCCTATTCATCAGGAGAGACCCCATTTGCAAAACATTTATTCAAGACGTGATTACTAATAAACCCCTGCACGGAGCCACTCGGTTGAGAGGCTGCATAGTGGTGTGGCCTGGTAATCAATGCCCCATTCATGCAGCAATCAGTGGAGACCAATGGGAGTGAGAGAACAGGCCCAGGGACCCAGGCAGTCTCCCTCTTCCCCTCCCTCTAGGCTCCTCTCTAATCAGGGCCCTGTTCACACGCTCATCTGCATGGAGTCCTGGAAGTTAGGGAGAGCACTGCCCTGCTGGATCCCTGCTCCTGGGGGCAGGCGCACTTGGCCACGTGGACTTCCTCCAGCCTGAAACAGCAGCCCTGTCTCTGTCTGGCCAGTTGGTGTCCCCAGCCCTATTTTTAAAGAGGCTGGGGATTGTTCCTGAGCTGGCCTCCACCTGCATACGCCCACCACCATGTGGAGGGTAGGGGCCATGGTTCTATTTAACCCTTATCATCAATATGGGCCATGGTTTTATCATTATTATCTGGATGATCGAGATGAGAAAACTGAGGTTACCTGACTTTTGACAAATCATATAGCTAGAAAACAGAATAATGGGTCTCCTAATCACCAATGAGTTCAACATTTATGTTTGGCCCACATGTGCCAGGTACTGGAAATACAGTCCAACGGGGCAGACAGATATAAAAGCAGATAATTATCACACCATGCAGAGGCCCAGGAAGGGGGCCTGCTCCATCCTCAAACCTGATGTTCTTCTGTCCCCTGTACCCAGTCATCCTTCGCTGGGGTCCAGGGGAGAGACAGTGGTGACTTGGACAGGGGAGCCATCCGATTCCTGTCAGGCACAGGTCATTCCTATATTATTAAAGCTACTCCAGGTAAGGACAATAAGAGCAAACAAATTTAAAGTCTCATTTTATTTATTAATGTAGATGTAAAATATTTTACATAAAATATTAGCTAACAAAGACCGGCAGGGCATTCAAAAATATACAGGGAACCCCATGTGGATGAATAAGAAACACAACAACCGCAGTTGAAAAATAGTCATAGAATGTGAACATCTAATTTATGGAAGAAGAAATCAAAAGCAATTGAGGAGATGCTCAAAATTATTAATAATCCAAGAAAGGCAAATTTCAAAATAAGGTATCACTTTATATCTGAGTAGGCTAGCAAAATTAGAAAGCTAGATAATGCCAAGTGTTGGTAGGGACTTGGGGAAGGGAATGCTTGGGCACTGCTGCCAGGAGGGCAGATGGGTGTGGGCATCGTGTAGAGGACAGCTGGTTCTCTTAATTGAATCCAATTAAGTAGATGCCCGCTGCATGATTCAGCAGTTCTATCCCTTGCTATGTTGTCCAAAAAAATCCTCACACAGCTCCCTAAGGGGAATATACAAGACTCTTCATTGCAGCCCTGCTGTGATGCCAAAAAGCTGGAGACCACCTGGGTGTCCGTCACCCGGAGATGGGGTAGGTAACTATGCCGGGTGCACATGGCAGAGGATGGAGAAGCAGTTTCGAAACCACAGAGTAGCTGTAGCCATAGCAACATGGATAAACCTTTTAAGAAATGGTAATTAGTGAGAAAGGTAAGAAGCCAAATGAAACGTATAACTCAGTAACATTTATGGAAAAGTTGAAATGCATGCATACAAAACAACACCGGTTTGCAAGCACACGTACCAGGAGACGTGCAGGAGTGCCTAGGGATGGTTTTCATCCTTGGAAGGGGACCAGCAGTGGGGTGAATGAGTCAAGATTGCAGAAGGAAGCAGATGGCACACCCAAAGGAAGAGAATTCGGGATAGGTGTATGTATGAAGGTGTGGGAGGGTGCAGGGAATCTGTAAGAGGTAGTAGAGAAGCCCAGACTTAGTGGAAGTCAAGCTGTTACTCCAGCATAGCCTGAAGGGACTGCAGCAGGGAGCAGTGGGTTTGAAGGGAAGAGAGAGTCGTCTGGAGACAAGCAGCGGCCTTCAAAACCAAGGAACCCAGCTAGGGACCCTGACCTCCGCCTCCTCCCTCCCTTCTCTAGCTAGAGCTCCCCGTTGGCCCACCCCACAGAAGGCCACGGGCAAGGGAGCCCACTGGTGCATCCTTGCCAGCCTGCCTCTTCCATGTCAGGAGAGTGGGTCTAGAGGGACAAATGGCAGATGCGTGACTAATGGGCCATGAGGAGAATGGGATCTAGCTAATAAAACAAGCAAATAAATATAAACACAGGGGGAGGGCAAATAAGGACAGGTCCCTCCCTAAGAGGGACCTGGGGCCACTTGTAAAGGAAATGAAATTTTTTCCCATCACATTATTGATATTCTGCTCTGTGTGTATTTAACGCAGGTAAATTTGTTTCGTACGTTCATATTTATGACACTTAACTATAAAGTCGGTCAGTTAGCATGCAAATTAAAGTACCACTGGTCTCTAGTGATAGTCGACTTTTGGAAACAAAACCTTTGAATATGCAAGTTTTTATTAGTTTTTTGAGAAACAGTTAAATGTATAGAATTTCTGAGCCAAACTTTTATAGAATCCTTGTAGACCTGCAGTATTCCCCCGGGACCCCTAGTGTTTTAGGGCCAGGTTTTAAAAATTACTTTCTTGAACGAATGCATATTTCTCTGTGATTATCTAACCCAAGCCATCAATCTCTATAATGTGTCTTTTCTTCCAGCTCCAGCCTTTGATTAATCCAAATTTCTTCCAGTTTCTTTTATTACAGAGTATTAATGTTTAAAACACCATAGTCTATAAGAGTGCAATTAAGTGGCCTTTGGAAAATTCCACTCCTTTCTCCACTTGAATGATGAATCTTTCAAAAATTGCTCGACCACACTGTGATCAGAGGATAGGCTTTTTTCCCCCCTGCTTTGTATCACAGTTGGATGTTAAAAGTGTTATTTGTGTGCAACACAGACATTTGCTAGGTGAACCACAATGAACTCTAGGCTTTGAAATCGGGAGTGACTCTCCATGAGGCCTTAGACAACGGCGAGGAGCCCCACGGTAAGACAGCTTCCTTTAGGGGCAGCGTCTTGACACCGGAGGGAGGGCCCAGTGCCCAGTAAGATCCACAGGTTAAACAGTCAGGCTTTGTTCAAGGCTAGAGTTTGGCAACAGACCAGAAAATGTTCCAGGCAAACCAGACACGCTGGCTAAATGCTCCACAAGGAGGAAAAGACTGCCCTGAGGTCTGGAAAACACACCACGCAGATCTCAGGAGGTGCGAAGGGCCTTGCAAAGGGACGCCAGGAGCCCTGGACAGGAGGGCTCTTTGAAAGCAAATATAATCTGAGTGGACTTTAGGGACAGAGACACTGGGGACAGAAGAGCGGCAGCAAAGACATGCTGGGAACTTCGAGGCCAGAAGAGCGAGCCGGAGTGCAAATTAGGACGGAAAGCAGGCATGGAAGAGACCTGCCCCGCACCACCTTGGAGTGACTGCCACCACTTCTGCTGAAGGGTGGGGCAGCTGGGAAATCTGGGCTTAGGGAAGCTGTACCTGCCGGCGCCCCTGTCCAGCTCACTTGATTGCCCCGTGGCTGCTCAGAGTTTGTTTTCTATTTTCTTTTTTTCCTACCTTCATAGAAAAATTATCATTGTGTCTTAGCATGTTCAGGCTGCTATAACAAAATGCCATAAACTGGGTGGCTTAGAAACAAAAGAAACTTATTGCTCACAGTTTTGGAGGTTGGGAAATCTTACATCAAAGTGCTGCTGGCAGATCTGATGTCTGGTGAAGGCCTGTGTCCTTGTTCACCGACGGCGTCTTCTCTCTGTGTCCTCCCATGGTGAAGGGGCAAGGCCTGGGGCCTCTAAATAGGACCCTGATATAAGGGCACTGATCTCATTCATAAGGGCTCCACCCTCACGACCTAACCACCTCCCAAAGGCCCCACCCACCAATACCATCACTTTGCTGATGGGAATTTGGGGGCAACACACACATTCGGACTATAACACATTGTAACCCTTAAAGTCTGTCTGTCCTTCCACCACCAGATGGGTGTAGACAGGGAGATGGAAACTCTCAGAGTCCTGTTGGCACGATGATGGAAGCCCAACGGCGCACAGCTCAGGAAGATCTGGAAATCTGGGGGCCTGACCGTGGAGGCTGGCGGGATCTTTATAGGGTACCACAGCTGGTTCCCAAAGGCAAAGTGGGGGCCTGAGAAGGCCTAGCTGGTCTTATTCACCAACCGCAAGCCGCTGAAACTGATAGGTGAGTGTCCCAATCATCTTCAATGAGCCCTGCCTGTGAAATTGTAATGTGCCAGTGGTTCTTAACATTGTTGGGGAGGTGAAGTCTCTAGAAGTCATAGCATACCTGGTAGAAATTATGGAACATTCAAATATTAACATCGAATTTCATGTGAGAAAAAAGACCATGTCTGTATTGTGCCATTAATCCTAGCACAGTGCCTGGAACCTAGTCTGTGCTAAAGAAATATAGGGAGGGAGGAAGGGAGGAAGGGAGGAAGGGAGGAAGGAAGGGAGGGAGGAGGGAGGGAAATCAATTTAACCAGAAGAACCATTCTCCAGAAGTTATTTTCTGATCATAGTTTAGAGATTTCCTTTATTGGTTTGCTTCTGTACTTAATCTTATTGATTTATCAATACTTGCTAGTAAAACAATCAGTAGTAAGAAGGCAAAATTTTAAGAATAATTTTGGAAGGAAAACTTAAAAGAAAATTCCAAGCTCCCCTACAAATTGGGAAAAGAACCACTGTTATCCCTTCATTTTTACCAGTGTTCCATTTCGGTCAAGGTCAAAACTGAGTGTTTTGTAGGCAAAGATGGAAAACTACTGCTCTCGGTAGTTAACCTGCTCAACTGAAGTCTACGAATTTGACCTGCATTGTGTAAGGGAGTAGCATTAATAGAGAGGTGGTGTTGACACCTCCTTCTAGGAGTAAGTCTAGAAATGGAAACAGCCTATGGTTATTCCTCAGCAACACCCGTCCTTCTGTCCACCCTTCCATCCATTTGTTCATCCACTTATCCATCCATTCATTCATTCAACAAATAGTTACAGGCATGATGCTAAACTCCAGGAGTAGAAATAATAAATTAACCTTAACGAAGTAGGGAAAAGCTCGAGGCGATTCCAGAATAGGTGTTCACAGCCTTGGCAGCACATTGGAATGACTTGAGGACTTTTGAACACACTCCTGCCTGGATCCCACGCCTAGAGGTTCTGATTTAGTTGCCGTTGGGGGAAGCCTCACCGTCGGGTTGTTTGAACACCCTCCAATAGGTTGGGTGAATGCTCTAACGTGCAGCCAAGATTGAGAGGCACTGCTCTAGGAGGATGAGTTTGAGTCGGCTGGACACATAAGAGGAGAGAAGACAGTCCAGGAATAAACACACACAGAGGCAAAAGTTACAATACAGCACGTTGTATTCAAGGAATAACAAAGAGCAGAGATAGTTGGAGAAAAAAGCGTTAGCTGGGCACAGGGAGACAAGCCGGTCTGCTGCCGTGCATGAGAACAAGGCGCAATGGGACAGCCCAGGGAGGTTAATCCTCTGAGCCAGGAGGATCTGGAAGGACTGCTTAGAGAAGGTTGGGTTGAAGTCCTTCCCTAGAAGGACAGCTAGGATTTGATTAAAGATTGGATCAAGTCTCTCCAGTAGGCAACAGAATAGGTGGGCCCAAGTCATGGTATGTCTGGTGCAGCTGGAGCCTGGAGTTCCCAGGTCTGGAGTGAGGAAGCGACAGGGAAAACGGAAGTGAGATCACAGCCTGGGGAATTTGGACTTTACCCTTAAAGCAATGGGGGGCCATTAAAAGTTAGCCTTTGGAGGAGGGGAACTTCAAACCGATGTTGAAGGTTCAGAGCTCCATTCCTGCAGCGCGGAGGAAGGCTGGCAGGTGGGAGAGCCTGAAATGAGGCTAATGGATAATTTCTAGGCAGTAGACTTTGCATGTCTCTAGCACGGTTAATGGGCACATTATTTTAGTCTAAATGAGTAAGAGACATTTTCTCACCCTTTAAAACTCAGAAGCTGATTTAAGTGAAGAGTCATTTCAAAGATCAATTTTGAAATTGTTGTTGGTAGAAAGCAGCGCGTGGGGGTGGAGATGGGGGCGACGGGAAAGAAACGAAATGGGTTTCTTATGAAAAATCCGGCTGCCTAAGGAAAGGGAGCGATTAGCAGAGGATGAGTGCTGTAACTTCTGCAACGGGTTCCGGGAAGGGCGGGGCGGTGCTCTGCAAATCACCTGTGCCTGCCCCTCAGCCCCAGGCAGGATCGGGCTCCAAGGAGACACCCCCAAACAGCTGCCGGATCCCCACAAATATCTCAAAATGGAAAACAAAAATCAGACCACTCCCGTGCTCCCCTTTCCAGACTGGAAAACAGAAAGAGATGAGGAAGGGGAGATGGGTCAGCCCCGTCTCCAGGCCTGTGGGTGCCGAGACCCTGCACCTGCAGGAGAGCCCCTGCTCTGTCTTGAGCCTGCATGGAGCAAGACAGGGGCCCTTGGGCAATAAACACCCACAGTGCCTGGGAGGGTGTCTGGAATTTAGCTGGTGAGTGCAGAGCTGACATTTAACCAGATCTACTAGTGGTTAAAACACTGAAATGCTTTCTTAGGTCTTAGAAAATCGCAGTTGCAGCCTAAATGTCCTTGCATCCTCTCCTCTGGCACCTCCAGAGGAGGTCCTGGAGGATCCAGAGGAGGATCCAGAGGAGGATACCCCAGGCCTCTTGATGATCCAGCAACTAAAGGGTCAGTGTTCCTGGCATAGTAAGGGGCTCCAGGCTCCTGGCCCAGCATGGTTACCTGCTCAGGTGCCTCCACTTGCCTTACTGGTTGTGCCAGGATTGAACATCATACTACAAGTGGCAGCCCAGATGTCCCTCCTGAGACCTTCCTTCTTGTCCTCCAGTTCCCAGTCTCTGGAGTCAGGCCCTGACTTTTGCCCAGGCCTCCCTTGGGCCCTTTCCTGGGGCCAATGCTCTGTCCCACCGGCCCCTCCCGTCCCTCACCCCCCACTGCTCACTGGGGTCTTGCTTTGAACTTAATGGCCCTCCATTCTCTGAGCACCACTGCCGGGCACGGCTGCTGTGGGGCTGTCCCAGATCTGAAGCACGGCTTATACTGCCTCGGAGCACACCCTCCTTCACCAAGCTCCGCGACACTTGACTGTGGTCCCCTGGTCAACCTCCCACCTGTGACTCTCCCCGTCCAGACACTGCCCAATCCTGGTCCCTGCTCCGACACCCTCAGCAGGTGGCTCCGAAACCCCAGCACATCCCAGCAGCCACGTACCTCTGAGCAAGGACAGACACAGTGTCATCCAGGACAGTCTCAGGTATCTGCAGGGCCTCTCCATGGTGGGGAGGGCGCTTCACTCAAGGCAGCTGATGGAAACCTGAGAGGCAGGAGGCTTAAGGCCAAGGCCTTGGTACTCATGCCACCACTTATGGGCTGGGTGACCTCGAGTTATTTACCGAACTTCTCTAAACCTCAGTTTCCTCATCTGTAAAGTGGGGGGAATTGTGCTATCCTGCCAAAGTTGAGATGAGCACGAAATAAGATAATACATAAAGTGCTTGGCAAGTAGAGCTGTTCAATACATGAGAGCTCTTATTATTTGTTACATTACTTTTCTTTTCTCTTCTTGCAGCTGCCAGGTCTCTGTTTCCCAGGCCTCGTGCAGACCAAGCCTCTGGACTGGTACATTGGTCTTTGTTTCCTGACTACATCTCAGCTATAAGGATTTTGGTTGAGATAGCCCTCTGTGTCTCTCCTCTCTTGGTCACCTCACCCATCAGACTCAAACTCTGGCCATAGTCCGTCCTGCTGGCTGTGGCACGTTGCTGAACGCCCACCCAGTATTGCTTTCCTTTTCTACTTACCAACAGAACTCCGCTCTGCCCAGGGCCGTTTCCCCAGCTGAAGTGCTCACCTTCCCAGACCCCCTTGCAGAAGGTTGGCTCAGGCGTTCACCTAGCAAACACTTAGCTTGCACATGCTACATCAAGGCGTGCATGGTTCTAAGCACTTTGCAATTCAGCTCCCGTAATATTTCTATGAAATAGCACTATTATTCCTATTTTATCCATGAGAAAACTGAGATGTAGAGAGGTTAGGTAACTAGTCTGAGAATACACAACTATTATAGGGTGGAGTCAGGATTTGAACCCAGTTTGTAGCGTCGGGGCTCTTAACTATTATGCTAGGTGGTTTCCCCGCCAAGAGAGATTGGATTTCTGAGAAAGCCTGTGCTCTCCTGACATGGGTGTTGACCCTTTCTTGCTTCCTTTTTGCTTCTTTTTCTGGCCAGGAATGCTGATGGGAGACATGAGGTAACGCCACTGTGATCTTATGGCCATGAGGTGACAGTCACGGTGACATCATTCACTACCGTATGTCCTCTGGGTGGCCTCCTCTGGGCTCTTCGTTATGGGGGGCAATAACCCCTATTAGGTTAAACCACTGTGGTTGGATTTCTGCAGCTGATTGATGAACCCTGACTAATACTCTGGCCCCAGACCCCCAAAAGGAGGATGTCACCTGGGCTCACTCAGAAGATGTTTCAAGACACAGCCGGCTTCAGGCTTAAGTCCAATGGCCCCGAGTGACCCGGCTGCAGTGGTGCTTGTCTGTGCAGTGAGCTGAGAGGCCTTGAGAACCATCACATCCTTGCTCGAGCTCGCTGCAAATTAGACGTCAGTGACGGTAACAGGGAGGCTCAATTAGACCTCTCTGACCTGGCCTGGAAGATTCTGGCTCTATTCTCTTGGTTTCTCTGGCTCTGAATGTAAGAGGAACATTGTAGGGTGAGGGGAGGACCCTTTTAAGCAAGACACAGATAACCAGAGAAAAATCGGGAGGACCAGCCAAACAGGCCCTTAGCTGGGAAAATGAAATAGCTTCGAACTTGTTTCCTAATTACCTGGCAGGATGCCTAGCACATAGAGCCTTCTGGATACGTTCATCCACTCGTTTGCTTCAGTTCAGGGGTAGAGAGGGGAGAAATGGATTCATACACGGACGTGGTAAACAAAACACATAGTCCCCACCCCCCAAAAAAGGAAAGTATAAAATCTCTCTCACTCCTGATTCCGGTTCTCTTTCTGTTGGCAAATTTTTATATACCTTTTCAGAAATAACCTGTGAATGTATAAGTTTAATTAGAGAGTTTAGAATAGGCTGCACTAACCAATAACTCAAATAATAGTGACTCAAAATTAAAAACAAACATGGTTTATTTCCCACTCATACCACATGACTCGTATGGGTTGGTAGGGCACTCTACCAACCCCAAAATTGCCAGTCACTGTGCCAGGGGGAAAGAGGGAGAACTGGAGGGTCCCACAGCAGCAATTAAATACGCTATCCTGCAAATGACAAGCGTCACTTCTGCTCAGAACTCATTGGCCAGAATGAGTCACATGACCCCTTCCAACCACAGTGGGACCAGGAAGTCCAATCCAACCATGTGCTCAGCATGGAGGAGCCCTGGATTTCCTGATGAATAGCACAACTGATGGCACGCACACTTTTGCATTTACTTCTCAGTTTGTTTTGTACTTCGGAAATACGTGAAGTGTTTAGAATAGTGCCTGGCTCATAAATGTTTGCTCTTACCATCATTTCTACCTATGTTATTTCATATATAATAATAATATGTGTTATATATTATTTTTACCTATAGAGACTTCTCATTAAATAGATGCCTCTCGAAAAGAGGGGACGAAAATGAAGTCCTGTTTATGGTTTCCCTGGTGCCGTGGGGAATAGAGAGGAGAAGCAAGCTGTAGCTCAGGAATTCAGTGAGTGTGTGCACAGACAGCACCGCAGACAAAGTCTAGAGCAGTTCAGGGGACGGGGAAACGTGAGTATCGGGCTTTCTGGCGAAATGCCCACACTGTGCTGAGCCTCAGGACCCGTGGCCAGCTCTGCATTTAGGGCCTTCTGGGTCCAGGTACTGACGAGCGCCGCTGGGCTGACTCGTGTTCTTTGCCTGGGAAAAAGGACGGATGTTGGCGCACAACCAAAGCCCTGCCTGCCTCTTGGATCGAGTCCCTCCAACTGCGCAGGACGACCACACAGAGCCCTTTAAAAGGCACTTGCAATGATTTAATTAAGTCTGACAGGTTTTTTTTTTTTTTTTTTAAACCACTAACTAGAGAGATCAACCTTATTTCCCATCTATTTTTTTTTTCCTGCTTCTAAAGGTTAACAACAGGCTTAACTCTTTCTTTCACCTCAGAACTGTATTTGTAATGAGCATCCCAAGAGAATATCCCTTTCTCTCTCTCTCTCTCTCTCTGAATGAACCTACTTCATTTACTTTGCCGAAAGGCGGGGGCGACGTTTGCAGGCGGCAGTCTGTGTTGTCTGTCAGGGTGGAGAGCTGGGGACGTCTCGGCAGTGTGAGCCTCCGAAGTGAACCTGCATTCAGACTGGTGTTCAACGGCTACGTTGCCACCACTTCAGCCTGAAATGGCCCTTGTCATCAGGATCGGGTAGACTCCCGGGGAACAAAAGTGTTCATGAACAGAGACTCCTGAAGCCACCAGAGTCTGACGGAGGGAATGGCTTTGGGACGAGCATGCCTCAGACTTAGTGGCCGTGCCTGGAGAGGAGGTCAGTGATGAAATGGCATGAGAACCAGACTATGTCTAAACCGGGTTCAGCCTGGCTCCCACTTCCAGACAGTGAGCGGATTGTTATTATATAATATTAACAGGCTCATCTGAATGAGGGAGGGGGTGAGTAGGAAATTAGCGCTGGGTGAGCAATTTGATATAGAGTTATCTCCTCTAATCCCCATGGGATTTCTGAGTGGTCTACTTTATGATAACAGTTTTGTTAGGGGATTTGGCCGCAGTCACATGACCTGGGAGCTGCAGACCCAGGCTCGAACCAGGGTCTTTTGCCATCTTTTCCAGTGTTTTCTCCACCCTCCCTTACCCACTCTGTGCCCCAAGGCCCCGTCAAGACCAGTGGGTTTCCATACTGCCAGGACATCTCTGTCGTGATGTTTTTGCACCATCTGCTCTTCCCTGTAAGAACTCCTCCCGTCCAGTTCCCCACACCCCTCATCTCCGACCCCCCCAAATTTATCTGTCCAGGACCCGTTCTCTCAAGACCTTGCTCTCCCAATCTGAATGGGACAATCAGGATTGTAAAGCCCCCAAAGCAGTGCTCATCACTGGGCCGGGAGCGGGTTGCTGCGCCCCCTGGTGGGGAGGGTTAGAATCCCCAGGGCGTGGGGAAGACGTGTGGATTGAAGAAGCGATGAAAACAATATTGCTTTGCCATTTTTTCAGCGTGATTTCCGATTTACTTTGAAATTCCAAATAGCTCTGAAGAAGGCCATGAGCTTTTTATGGTTGTCATTTGCGTTTGGAAGTGCTGAAAAATGCTGATGTAACCACTGTTAAGGTTCATGTGGCTCCCGCTGGTGCCTATATTTTAAAGGAGTCTCGGAGAGGTGGACCAAATCCCGCAAAACAAGCCTCTAGAATGGGATCTAGGGCTCCACTGGGGACGCTTTCTCGTCAGACTGGCTCTTCTCTCCTCTCCAGCGACACCTCAGGGCGGACACTGAGGTCTTTGGGTGGAGGAGTGCTGTGACAGCTCCCGCTCTCGCCAGCAGCCTGCAAAACCCTTACGAGGGGCAGGAGGGACAGTTCTGCAAACGTGGCACGTCCTCCCATCTTTTACTCCCTCTTTTTATGGGAATTTTCAGAGCCAGAAGATCCCAATGGTGGCAGAAGGCTGAAACACTAGTGAAAATCAAGAAAGACTCAAAAACTATTCCAAAGGAGACATGTGTGCCAGGACCATGGTGAGAAATATGTGTTTGCCTCCCTGCCCATTTCCCCAGGGTCCCTCTCAACTCCTGCCGCCAGCCAGGAGGCATCTGCTGCCTCCAGGAGGGGGCAGCCCAGAAGCCAGAACACAAAGGCAACAGATTCCTGGCTTTTACATAAAACAAAGAAATGCAAAACCGCCGTCCACACCTAATGGAAGATTTGGTACAATACTCACCAAAGATAGTGTTTTCTCCACCTGAGAAGAGGTTAAAATATTTTTGGTTTGTAGGAGAAAGAGGAGTTTGGGGTGGTGCAGGAGGGGTGGGTGGGGGGGAGAGAGAGAGAGATGATGTAATCCTAAAATATATACTTCAAGGAAGGGACTGTGCTATGAGTTGAATTGTGTCTCCCAAAAAGATATGGCAAAGTCCTAACTCTTACTGCCTGTGAATGTAACCTTATTTAGAATAGGGTCATTGTAGATGTAATCAAGTTAGGATGAGGTCATACCCTAATCTAATGATTGGGGTTCCTAGGAGAAGAGTAGATTTGGACACAAAGATACAGACAGAAACACAGGGAAAAAGCCACAGGAAGACAAAGGTAGACAATGAAAGGATACATCTATAAGTCAAGGAACCCCAAGAATGGTCACAGCCAGCAGACACTAGGAGAGGCATACAAGGATCCTCCCCCAGCTCGTTCAGACAGCATGGCCCTGTTGACACTTCGAGTTCAGATTTCCAGCCTCCCGCATTGCATACATTTCTGTTGCTATGAGCCACCCTCTTTGTGGCAGTTGGTTACAGCAGCCCTAGGAAACTACTACAGCGTGGTTCTACGAAGCAACACAATTCCCAGAGGAATTTAGGGATGCAGGTGCCCAGGGAAGCCCAAGGACAGTATCCTTGCACCATCATGGCTTGGGAATGGTAAGGAAGGGTGGGCTGTCAGAGTCAGGGAGGGCCTGCATGTTTTCAGAGGGGCAAGGACAGGAATATGCATTTCCCCCTGTCCTCGAGAAGGGAGTCAGCCAAGAGAACAGGCACTGGCAGGTTTGCAGTCACAATGGGGTTTGCATCAGCTGACACTGGCTGGGACCCAGGGCTGGGGAGTGGAGAGGCACGCAGACACAGCGGCAGATGCCTGCATGGGCAGACACCGTGCAGAAGGATTCGGGGGCTCACAGGTAACACCCTATTCATCACCTAAGTTCAGAAAAAATTGAGAGAGAGAGGCAGAAGTCCAGCAGCCATAAATCCAAGTATCACCTTTAGATTAATAATTGAGAAAGGCAAGATGAGAGGATGTCACATCACCGAGTTCGTTGGAAACAGTGGGCCTGCCAATGCGCCCTGCATGCCACAGTCCCATGACTAATGTGTGCACAGGCCAACGGCAGCCCTTGCTTGGGAGGGGCAGGGGAAACGGGGCTTTCTGGCCGAGAGAGGCAGGCCTAGCTCCTTAGAAAAGTCATGGAGGCGCGAAGGAGTACTACTGTGCAGATGTTCCTCCACCTAGAAATGGGACTGGAGAACATGAGCTCTTTCCTTTCACCTACCTGGGACTGATGATCTTGTACAAGGCTCCCTGACCTATGCTGTTACTTCTGGGAAAGAGGAGGGGATGGGAGAAATCCCGAGCTGTTCGAGTTTAAACCTGAAATGCTAAGATAACCCAGAATTTACTAAGATTACATTCTCTGCCTGCAAGCAGAATGGAGCTTCAAATAGAATTTGAGTTGTAGTAAAATGAAGTTACATTTCTTGCAAACGTGAGTTTTATGAACTGAGTAGACTGCATACGCAGGTACAGAGTTGGTCATATTGGGAGGATATTGGGCGGGTAGCCAATCACAGCCCTGACCTTCCAGGCCTGGTAGACCCTTACCCCCTGGTGAAATGATCGCAGGCCCTGGGGACCCTGTCAATCTGTGGGTCCCGAGGCCCTCTGGGCCCAGTATTTTCCTTCCCTTGAGTGCTGCTGTGGAGACGCTGACATGCTTGGTGGGAAGTTGAGTGGTCACCCTCGTGGGTTTTAGCGATACCAGAGGAAGGTTTCAGGCTGTGGAAGCACTCTGCTAATTGATGCCAATGGCAGCTCAGAGGGGTAGAATCCCCAAATGCATCACCGCTGTAGATAATGCCAAGAGGTTAGGGTAGGAGGTCAGGTTATATGGTTGGCTTGAGATTTGAATTCAGGTCTCTGCATGCCCAGGAGGCCCAAGATGGCTTTGTAGACTGGAAGCTTCTTGAGAGCAAGTCTGTTCTGCATTCCTCCTCGGACAGCTCCCTGCAAGCCCCCTCCCTGCATCGGCGCCAGCAAGGGCGGGGGCAGCCTAGTTGTAAATAGCATCGGTGCAGTTGTAAATAGCATTGTAACAGGGACCAGAGGGCTCTTTTTCCAGAAGCAGGTGACAAGGAGCCTCGTACAGTAGGGGCCTCAGCCGAAAATCACAGAGGTTTGTGTTCATTCGTATTTCCAACTCACTCTATCAGGAACTTTGATTCTGCTATTCTTCAGCCTCTCGCCTTGGTACAAAGCAGTTTGCTCCCACTGCCCTGCTTCCCATGGGCAGACAGGCCGTCAGGATGTGCCTGCCACTTGTGTTGGCAGACAGTCCCCAGGGGCTGCGGCACATTCCTCACCCTCCCATCTTCCTCCTCACTCATGTGACAAGGCCAGAAGGGAAAAGGATCTTTTGAGGTTCCCCACGCCAGACAGAGCAAGAGGTAGGCAAGGGCCCTAAGCATTTGTAAAAGTGACTTTTTCCTCCCAGAAAGACACAAAAGAGCTTCATGGAGTGTTTTTTCTTCCTTGGCCCTTAGAATAAATTGACTTCCATGTGGCATTTATTTGGCTTACCCCAGGAGCCTGGTTAAACACACAATCTATTGGCATTTATGGAGGGCCTGCTTCGTGCTACATTCTCACGGGGACAAGGATCTGAGCAAGTCCTGGTCAAGTCCCTCTGGGAAACTACAGGGGACACCTTTTGCATGAATGCAATGCCACCCTCTCCAACCGCCAGTCCCCTGCCACTCCCTTCACAGGGCAGAATGTGGGGCTGCAGCAGGTACTAGAGAGGACAGAGAAATATCCACCAGGGCCTGTGTCATTCCGGGATTCCCAGCTGGGAGCTCTAGCAGCTGCAGCTATTAATATTATTGGCCACCAAAAGAAAAGAAAAGAGATCCATGTCACTCTGTCTAAAAACATACTCATTTCTGTAGATGGTTTTTCCCCAACCGAGCTGAGGGATGACTCCGAAAGCAAGATGAAACTCAAACAGATGGATTTTTGTCTGAAAATATTTCCACTGGCTTCTGGTTGATAACATTTCCCCAAGGGAATAAAGAGGAACAAACATGTTCAAAATTTTTTTCTAGATTTTTTTTTTATGTATGGCATTTTTATTACTACATAGATAAAATTATATATATGTTCAACATGTCATGGTCTCTTTTTATTCCTTACTAATGCATCTGTGAGCACTTCCCACATTCACCAGTCTTGATAACTACCTTTTAAAAAATGATTGTTGGATTATTAGGTTGTCTCCGATTTTTCCTGAGAATAAATAAAATGATTAAAGACAGCTTTGTGCATAAGAATTCCTCTTCTCTGGATTTGCCTTTTAATTTTGTTTGTGTAGATTTTTTTTTTTTGAAATGTGGGAGCATTACATTTTAGTTTGTCAAATCTACCCATCTATTCTCTTTATAATCTCCACCGTTGGTGTCACCATTGGAAAACAGGGACCAGCGAAAGCTTCATTTAGCCGGTGGTTGGTTGCTAAAGCCATCTTTAAAACAGCATGTTTGCTGGCAGATGTTTCTACAGGGGTCTCGAATATGCTTGTTTCTTATCTTGATTTTCAGACACTTTTATGAGTTACACCCTGTTTTGTTAGGAAATGAGCCATTGGAGGTTTTCCTTCCACCTCCTTGCTCTCGGGGGGCCATGGAGAGCCCACCAGCCCCTGCCATCTCTCTCCACTTGTTTTCCGTTACTCTTTCTCATCTTCCTCCCTGCTGCTCACTGCACCTTCTCTTTGCCTTAGGCCATGCTCAGCTTCTCCAGCTCCCTGCCTGCATTCACTCGCCAAGGAGTTCTTTCTGGCAGGAGATGTGAAGCAGCACCTAGCCAGGCAGACGCTTTCATTCCAGCAGGTGTCAGGGACCTTGCGGCAGGGGTCCTGTAGGTGCCAAGCCATTTGCTTGGGATCCTGTTCTCTTGACTCACGACTCAGACAATGGCCTTGCTGTGTTTCCTGTGGGGAGCGTCTCAGAGGGCTGGGGCCTGTCTGGCCCGGTCACTGTCCTGTTACAATCCTCTGGATCCCTGTGGGCTGAGGGTTCAAATCGAAGCCCTTCCCTTTGGCCCTGCAGCTTGGGCCCGCAGGGGCTACGCTAAGCCCCGCCCCACGCTTCCTCGCCCCTCCCACACTACACCCAGCACGTGTGAGGGTGTACCTTTCTCACTTTAGCTGATGAGGACAGCTGAGCAGACGCCTCACACCGAGGTTCCACTCCTGAGATGATGTGAGATTCAGGTCCCTGCAACCCAAACCTGAGAGCATCCCTGAGTGGATAAAAAGGCAATGCACTCAATTTGAAAAACTAGAAAGCAAAAACCCGCAAATTGCTACTGTTTAATTTATGGGCCACTTAAAACCTCAAAATTCTTTTTCAAATCAAATTACTTCATTAAAAAAAAAATTCTGTTATCTTTTTTAAAAAGCCCTCATTTTCCCCATTCCCATGAAACTGTGCTCCAGCTGTTCTCGCTGCCTGGACTACCCTCCCCCCACCCACAGAAGCTTCACCGGCTTCTGCGATGACACATATACTGGTATGCTTGATTATTTAAGTCTCTTTTTCTTTTACTAGATCATCATATTCAAAAGGGCAGAGTCCTTGTCTCCCACGACCTGTAGCACCAGCACTAGCCCAAGGCTTGGCCCAGTGTGGGTGGGCGATCAGCATGTTTGTTGAGTGAATACTAAAACTAGTGGAAAGGAAGAAAGGAGGCTCTGTAGAGAAGAAACACATCCTTTATATGATAAAATAGGGAAATAATCTTACTAGAGGTACATATAAGTTTACTGTGTGTTGTTGTGAATTTTTTGAGCATACTTTGCATGTACTGCCAAGATTCTAAAGGGAGGAGCCAATATTTGCCCTGACACCTGCAGTGCCTTGAAGCGGGATTAGTGGAGACAAGATGGCAGGCAACTAGCTGAGCCTTTCAGATTCTTCTCCCATCATCGATGCCTAACATGACAGTTTATTTAACCAGGCCCTGGGGAAAGGACACCACGGGAATTTAAGCTCTTCCCATATTTGACCTTCCATTGTGTGAATGGTTATCACACCCTGAGAGACTTAATCTGGTAAACCAAGACTCTGCAAGAATCTCTCAAAATAGCCACAGGTATTTGCACCGTGCCTACATGTACACAATTTTACCCCCACGACAACTCTGGAAGCTGGGAAAGGCGTGTTTTGTTATTATTTTCATCTCCATTTTATGAATGAGGGAACATGCTTGGCGATATTAAGCAACTTGCTGAAAGACACACAGCAAAGAGGTGCAAAGTCAAGATCTGGACTTGAATCTCTCAGACTCCAGATCTATCTACTACCTCATGGTGGTTAAGAGATAGAAAAGAGAAATACAAATATTTATCCCAATGACTGTCCCAGTTTTAAATATGCACGATCCTTTGGCCAACAGACGTTTGTAACCCTGTCGGAATCTACCTCGGCACTTTTTCTTCCTCTTGTAGTGGGTTAATGTGATTCCAACAATGCAATATAGGCCATTAAGAAGACCAAAACATGATCTTGAGATGCAGGAAGAAAGTTGCTGAGTTTTATATCTTTTGATTTCTGAAAAATTAAAGAAAACAAAGGGCATTATAATGGATTAAGTAGTATCCACCGAAAAGATATATCCAAGTCTTAACACCCAGTGTCCAAGTATGTGACCTTATTCAGAAATATGGTCTTTGCAGACATTTTTCAGGATCTTGGTTGAGATCATCCTGGATTTAGAGTGTGCCCTAAGTCCAATGGGTGGTGTCCTTATAAGAGGAAGGAGACAGAGATCTGAAACACACGGGGACACAAGGGTAAGGCCACGTGAAGACAGAGGCAGAGATTGGAGTGATGCTGCCACAAGCCAAGTGACACCCGGAGCCACCAGGAGCTGGAAGAGGCAGGAAAGATTCTGCCCTGGAGCCTCCAGAGGGAACACGGTTCTGCCAACGCCTCGGTTTCAGACTTTTGCTCTCCAGAGCTGTGGAAGAATAAATTTCTGTTGTTTAATCCACCATATTTGTGGTAATTCACTACAACAGCCCTAGGAAAGAAATAACGTATTTTTGCACCAGGAAAGGGGTGGTGCTGTCACCAATACCTAAAAGCGTGGAAGTAGTTTTAAAACTGGATAATGGGCAGAAGCTGAAAGAACCTTGCTTGAGAAGCAAGGTGGAAAGGTTCTAGAGTTGCACCAATCCCCTTTCCACTGGGTTTGCATTTGGGAGCTGCTCAACAAGTCCCCACCAGTGCCCTCGGTGGGAGAGACGTTTCCCACCGCACCAAGCTCACTCTTCTCATGGAAGGCCGGCCTGCAGCCTTGTGCCCGGTGTTCACTGAGACCCCCAGAGGTGCCTGTTGCATAGGAGAGCCCTGGACCTGAGCCGGAGCTGCCAGCAAACAGAGTGCAGGGCTGCGCTGTCACAGAAGCCATCGGAGAGGCAGGATGGAAATAGGCACTGCTGTGATGGGGACCCACTTTTCAGGTGAAGCTTATGCGGAAAGACACGTGCAGGGATGGGCACCCCTCTGCAGAGTGGGGCGCAGCATGGTTCTGGGAGAGGACCGGCATGCTGGCTTTGGAGCCAGACCAACATGGGAATGAACTTTGGCTCCATTGCTTACTGACCCCATGACCACGGGCAAGTCATTGAACCCCCCTGAACCTCACTGTTACCATCTGCAGATGGGGGCGATCACACTCACCTTGCGCAGTTAATGTGAGGATTAAATGAGACAACAGAGGTAATGACATGGCAAAGTGCCTAACCCAGTGCCTGGTATTTAGTGGGCGCTCAATGAAGGGTCCTCTTCTCCACTTTAAATGGAGGGGTATAATTAAATTAAGTTCCATTTGGTAAGCATTATTAATCTACTACATAGTGTTGTGCATGAGCAGTTTCTGGGAATACAAAGATGAATCCAGAGGAAAGTATCCTTGTCCTCAAGAAGGTTACAATCTAGGAGGGGAAATAGAAATGTGAAGGTAATTACGGTAGCCAGAGAAAAGCAGTGCTAGTTGTTTTATGCAATAAAGTTCATAGTACAGTATTACAGCACAAAGCAGCTCCCTAGAGAGGGACACCTATCGCCCTATCTCTAGCGGTGAATAACCAATAGGTGCCATTTGAGAGATGAAAAGGAACCTCCCAGGTGGACCAGGGAGGAGGATGTTCAGGCAAAGGACTGAAATCTGAGTTGGTGTATTGGTGGATCTATAAGTATCCCTGGATGATTGAAGGGTAAACTTTAAGCTACAGAGCAGTGGATGTGATGCTAAAGAGATAGCAGAGCCAACATATATAGACCCTGTGCATCATGCTAAGGCTTTCTGAAGTTCAACTGAAAGGCGCTAGGGAGGCAGAAAGACTTGCAGGCAAGAACTCTGCAATGGGACATGTTTTTAAGGAAACCACTCTGGCTGCTGAGAGGAGGATGGATTCAAGGGTGGATTAAGGAAGCCTCTGTGGTCATGGCTCAGTAAAGAGCTAGGAATGGCCAGGACCAAGGAAGAAGGTCCTTCCTGTAGGCCCCCAATACCATATTTTCTTTTTTTTCATTTTTTAAAAATTTCAGCACATTACAGGGGTACAAATGTTTAGGTTATGTATATTGCCCTTGCCCAACCCAAGTCAGAGCTTCAAGCATGTCCATCCCCCAGATGGTGCATACCGCACACATTAGGTGTGTGTATACCCATCCCCTTCTCCCCCTCTCATCTGCCTGACACCTGATAAATGTTATTACTATATGTGCACTTAAGCGTTGATCAGTTAATACCAATGTGATGGTGAGTACATGTGGTGCTTGTTTTTCCATTCTTGGGCTACTTCACTTAGTAGAATGGGCTCTAGCTCTATCTAGGATAATACAAGAGGTGCTATATTACCATTGTTTTTTGTGGCTGAGTCGAACTCCATGGTATACATATACCACATTTTATTAATCCACTCATGTATTGATGGGCCCTTGGGTGTTTCCACATCTTTGCGCCAATACCGTATTTTCTCTAACCCAGTGGTCCCCAAACTTTTTGGCACTAGGGACCGATTTCATGGAAGACAATTTTTCCATGGATCTCAGGTGGGCAGGTGGGGTGTTATGGGTGGGAGGAAGGTAGTGAGGAGCTCAGGTGGTGATATAATATGTGGCCCATTTCCTAATGGGCCACAGACCCCGGTACTGGGCTATGGTCCAAGGTTTGGGGACCGAAGCTCTAACCCACTTTCAAGGCACTCAAAGATTTCCAGCCGGAGTCACTGGGGAATTGGTATTTGATTGTCCAGGAGTTAATACAACAGTATTAACTTGTTTACTTGATTAATCCAATACTACCCAAGGCCACTTGACAGTGCAAATAACTAACTTCTCTGAGACTTGGCTCTGTCACCTAGGAAATGGGATAATAACATTACTTAGAGATTAAATGGGATAATGCATGCGACATGCCCAGCACAGAGCAGGGGCATGTGTGGGTGCTCTTATATAGGTTATGCATGAATTCTGGAAAGGGGAGGAGGCCAATGCCCCACATCCAGATCCCCTCCTCCGTCCTGACCCAGGTTTACCATGAGAGAGAAGAATTGGCTCCAGCTTTGATTTGAAAGAACTTATTAACGGAGAAGTGTGTCCTGGCTGACAGATGCAGGCCTTTGGAGATTGAGGGCCTTTTCTCTTCCTTCACTAGGGCCAAGCGCAAGCTGTGGCAGCTCTTACTTGAGGCTTGTGACAGTAAAGATGCTCTGACATCCATTGCTAACGGGATCGGGGAGAAGGATCTCGGGGACACCCAGGCCGCCTGAAGCCGGTGTGGACGAGGCAGTGGGTGGCTGTGTAAGCCATTTGAGTGGATTAGGAATGACACCAGACCTGTGTGTGTGTCAGTTTAATCACTGTTTTTATTATAACGACGCTAATGGAAAATTTAAAGACCAAAATACATCATTTCTAATCCCACAACTCTATGAAATTGATTTCATTTCATAAACCTCTTTTCTGCTGCTCTTATCTATTTGCATATATGTATGCAGACATATACATACATCTGCATATCTATGCATACAATTTTGCTCTTTAGTTGGCCTACAAAACATATTTTGGTTTCGAAGATTAATATTAGACCATAAACTTCTATCTAATGTTACATGTTTTTCATAATTGTCATTTTAATAAGCACAAGCTATTCCTATAAGATGGTATATTATACTTTGCTTAACTGCTTTTCTCACTTTGGGGACTTTCAGGAAATTTTCATTTTTTTTTTAAAGTATAAGCAAAACTTCAGTAAATATATATGTGCATATAATCTTTTTAGGAACTATTGCCTTAGGGAAAATTCCCAGGAGGGAGGTTTCTGGAAAGCAGTAATGTGTAAAAACACTGGCTCTGGAATGAGACAGATGTAAATTCAAATCCTGGCTCCAGGAGTATCATTCTAGCTGTGTTACTTAACCACCTTCCCTCCCTCCATCCGATGGTCATAGTGGCCAGATTTTGCTGCTTACCAAAAAAGCACAAAATATCCATGGCACGCAGCCATAAGCATGTGCTGGGTTATACATCTGTGGGTTGGCTGGGGTCCAGCTGATCTAGACTGGCTCCATTCAGTGGCCTTACTTCTCACTGCGGGTCCATGGGTTAGTTGGGATGCTTCTGTGCCATTTGTCTCTCACCCTCTTCCTGCTTACAGGCATGTTCTTCTCATAGTAATGGTGCATGCCCAAGACAACAAGTCCAAATGCACAGGTGTTTTTCAAATCTCTGGTCACATCACATTAGCTAACATTTCATCGGCCAAAGCAAGTCGTATGGCAAAACAAAAAGTGATGCCACTGGGAAATCAGTTCTGACTCTTCAGTGGAGAGAATTTCAAAGTCACAAGTCAAAGGGAATGGATACAGAGAGAAGTAAAGAATTAGGGAACATTCACGTGATCTCCCACAGTGGGTGATAATGGTACCCGCAGAGGTATGATGAAGACAAAATAATATAAAGTTTCTAAAGGTCAATAAATGTCACCTCCAGGAGAGATGGATTTGTTTTTGTTTTTATTTCTCCATTTTGTTTGTAAGCTCCTAACAATT
Organism: Mirza zaza; assembly: GCA_008750895.1. Lineage (NCBI taxonomy): Eukaryota > Metazoa > Chordata > Mammalia > Primates > Cheirogaleidae > Mirza > Mirza zaza. The sequence goes on from VSMD01082196.1 coordinate 34,938, forward strand.
CTTGGTATGTAATAAATATTTGGCAAATTTTTGTTGCTGTATGAAGTTGCCTATTATCTTTCCCAAGGATAGAGGACCCTAGCCCTACCGTAGGTGATTATACCCAACTTTTCTGTGTTCTTCCAGCACTTTGCCCACTAGTGTTCTATCACATTCTATCATATTTAATGGTTTCAGCATCTACCTTTTCTCCTAAATGGTGAACTGTTGGAGAGCAGGGGCTGTGACCTACTCATCTCTGCCATCCCAAAGCCTAGCATGGCACCTTCTTTCTAAATGCTAGAATGAAGAATTAAATCCACGCTCTCAAAATTGTGTGTCTTCCTTTTGTTTCCTCATCTTGACCATGTTTTTTTCTACCTTCTTGAACATATAGAACATATCTATAAAATATGTTTAAATGTCCTTTTCTCTTATTTCTATCACCTCTATGATTTCCAGTTTTTTTTTTCTTTTATAGATTGATTTTTCTTATGGTTATAGATCATACTTTCCTGCTTATTTCCATGTCTGGTAAGTTTTGATTGAATGTTGGATATCGTATTTTTATGTTGTTGGTTGCTAGATTTTGTGGTTTTCCTTCAAGAGTTATTGGATTTTGTTTTGGCATGTGTTAAATCCTTGATAATCCAATTGATCCTTTTGAGTCTTGCTTTTAAATTTCGTTAGGTCTGTTCCAGAGCAGCCTTTAGTCTAGGGCTAATTTGCCCCCACTATTAAGTCAATGTGCTTCTGAGGATTTTATCCATTGTCCCACGTATTAAGAGCTCTTTCCAGTCTAGCTAGTGGGAACACAAACTATACCCAGACCTGTGCGAGCCCTGGGAGTTGTTCTGTGTAGTCCTGTCTGGTACTTCTCCAGTCTTAGGCAGTTTCCCCTCAAGTGCGTATAGATCAGGACTTAGCCAGACTCGGGACCCTTTCTGTATAGTGTCATCCTGCTTCCCCATGAATTCTAATAGCCCCGGCCTCATTGCGTCCTCCACTCTGTCTCCTCAACTCAGGGAGACCACCTGGCTCTACTCGGAGCCCCCCACACCCCATGCTGCAGCCTAGAGCAGTGAGCTGGGGCAACAGTAAGGCTCACCTCAGTTGTTTCTTTCACTCAGTGATGACAGTCCTTAGCTCCTGTTGTCTGATGTCCCATACATGTTGGTTTGTATATTTGTCCAGTTTTCTAGTTGTGGAAGGAGGATAAACCTACTCCTGGTTATTCCATATTAGCTGGAATTGGATGTAACTTTTGCTGTTGCTCCAAGTGTGGGCATTTTCAGCTTGTAAGAGAGCTGTGCTCCCACCTTATCAGGACCTTGGGAACACTGGTTTGCATCTCCTTGACCCTGTAGGCTAGGGCTTCTCAAGCTCGACACCACTGAAATTTTGGGCTGGAAAATTCCTTGTTGTGAGAGGTTGTCTCTGTGAACTGTAGAGCGTTTAGCAACATCCACGGCCTCTACCCATTAGATGCCAATAGCACAACCCTCACTCATGATGTGACAATCAAAATGTCCCCAGACATTGCCAAATGTTGCCTGGATGCCAAAATCATCTCTGATTAAGAACTACTGGCCTAGGCTATCCAGTGGGTGGCAAAGTCCTCACCTTACACCTTTCATGTAGTAGTGGCCTTTCTATTTTCTGGAATTACGTACAAAGATGCACTCTTCCAACCGAGGGTTTGCCTCACTGGGCAAGATGTCTCATCCGTCAACATAGCCAGTGATTTTATGATGACTTTAAATGCCTTTTGTTCTGATGCCTCTGAATATAGAGGGAAGATTCTGAACCTGAGGAGTGAGATCATCACTTATACATCAGTGTAAGGTGAAGGGAAGATGAGCGAAAGGGTTCATTTTCTCAGTAGGAATGTCTTCTGCTGGGCACTTCTTAATGGAGGTATGCATAAGTACGATGGAGATGGCATTCTCAGCGCTTCTACGTGTTTTGGAACAACAACAACAACAGACAATTATTGAGTATTGGTCCCTGTAATTTGCATCTGGGAAATATGCCATTAGTGCCAAGAAAAACAGATTTATCTGAGTATTCTGGAGACCAGTCCTCTCTTAAAATGGATCAGTGTGAATAAGCCTTGTTATAAATGTGAAGGCAGACAGGAATATGCCAGCAGTTAACAAAACTCAAGGAACATCCAAAGGCTGTTGACTATGAAGTAGAAACTGAAATCTCTCTTTTAATGAGTGGTCTTATGCATGTTCTGTGTCTGTAATCTATTAGTCAATTTTTTTCTTTGCATTTGAAAAATTGAAAAATTCATCTATTTTTTCATATGTGTATTGGCCATTAGTCTGTCTTCTTTTGAAAAGTTTCTGTTCATGTCCTTTGCCCACTTTTTAATGGGGCTGTTTGACTTTTTCTTGCTGATTTCCTGAGTTCTATATATTTTTATTGAAGAAAAATAAGAAAATCCAAATGGGCATAAAAGTAAAGTACCATAAAACGACCACTAGAGATAATTATTCTTATCACCTAGGTATCCATCCTTACAGATAGCTTTTTATCTCACCATCTATATACACATCTCCATCTATCTTTTTAAAAAGAAATTGAGATCATACTGTTATAAGTTTCTGTGACCTGTTTTTTTAAGTATGTAACATTATATCATAAACATCTGATAAGCATAGAGTTATATAATCTTTAAAAGGGGTGCATAGTATTCCACTGAATGAATGAATCATAATTTAGTTAATCAATCTGCTATTGATGCTATGCATGTTCTGAATTTTATCTTTATAAGCAAGACAGTGACAGACATCTATTTATATACAGGCCCAGGGGCTGTTCTAATTATTCTTTAGGACACTGAGGTCTGATCTCTCTGTCTCTTCCCAGAATAAGGTCCATTTATAAAAACATACTTCTTTTAAAATAGGTGCTGAGTTAGTGTCATAATGAAATTCTCTTACTTTAGGTCAGAAAGGAAGTTTGTGGAAGGGGTCCGAGTGTGAGGAAACTGGGGAAAGCCCCCTTTGCCTCAGGTTGCCAATGGTGATGCATTTTTTCTTTAAAAATCCCATATTTCAAATGGAGCCTTCCACTTTGTCCTCAGCTGGTTTGTTAATACAAGTAATACATGAGACATTTTAAACATGAAAAACAGGAAAGATGACGGTCATTCATATTAGTTTTCTTGCTACATAACAAATTACCTCAAACTCGCAGTGTCTGTGGGGGCAGGAGTCTGGGCAAAGCTTGGCTGGATCCTCCACCCAATGCTTTCTGAGCAAGAACTAGGTGAGCAAGAACTGGCTGTTTCATTTTCCATCCTTAGATCCCTTCTAAGAGCTCATTTGATTAGGTCCAATCCACCCAGGACAATCTTCCTTTTGATTAACTCAACTGATTAGAGGTCATAATTACATCAGAAAGAAATCCCATTTGTCATGTAAGAGTGATAATCCCATCATATTTACAAGTCCTGCCCACACTCAAGGAAGGGGATTTTACAAGGCGTGTACCCCAGGGAGAGGGAGTCTTGGGGACCATCTTAAAATTCTGTCTGCCACATCCATAGTTCTACTACCCTGAGAAAACCACTCGCAATATTATAGTTATGTTCCAGATTTTTGTCACCCCTATGTTTAGGTATTTCTTTAAAAACCAGTTATATTGATAGTGTCCAGCACCACTGAATCCTTTATTCTCCCCACGATCACGGGCCAGTGTATCAATGGAAACTTTTGATGAGCATCATTTGAAAATTTTGGTTCATATTTCTTATGGACTAATTGTGTATCCCCCCAAAACTCATATGTTGGAACCCCAACTCCCGGTGTGATGCTATTAGGAGGTGGGGCCTTCGGGAGGTGATTAGATGAGGTCACGAGGGTGGAGCCCCTTGATGGGATTAGTGTGTTTATAAGAAAAGGAGAAGACCCCAGAGTTTCTTCTCTCTACCACGTGAAGATACGGCAAGAAGGTCGTTGTCTGAAAGTCAGGCAGAGAGCCCTCCCCAAGAATGGAATCTGTTGGCACTTTGATCTTGGACTTCTTAGCCTCTAGAATGGAGAGAAATAAATGTCTGTTGTTGAAGCCATCTAGTCTGTTGGGTTTTACTGCAGCAACCCAAACTGAGTAAGGCAGTATGAATGGGATTTTTTTCCCCACATTATATTTTCTAATTTATTTATTGCTGTTGCCTAGTTTTAAGTCTTCCACTTGATTCTTTTGTCATTGATCCCTTTTCATGGGTGTCAGGGAACATAGGGTGTGGATTTCTATTCTGCTTTTAAATTCCTTTGATAAAGGAGAGCTGAAGTACTAGAATAGATGAAGGATGGCTTCTCCGAGATAGACTTTCTTTCGCTGATGAAATATTTATGATGACACGTTGCCTAGCAATGGTCACCAGATCTGCCTGCATATGCAGGAGGGAAACTCAAGGGGGCATTTCCCTTGGAGACACAGCAAAGAGAAAAATCAGCTAAACGAGCACAGCCTCTGCTTCCTTGATGAAATTCCTCCTAGTTTCAGGCAAAGAAAATGTTTACTGGGGAAATGGTCGCGTTGGCTAGAATAATTTAACAGCTGAGTGAGAGTAGAGAGAAGCTTTAAAGAGATAAAAGCAGACAGATTGTCAGGAAGCACTTATCTATCATGTAGCAAAATGTTTTACTTTTTGTCACTGTCCACTGATGTGTCTCCTGACAACACTGTCCTTGTTCCCGTCCTCCTGCCGATTGTGGCTGTCACACCGTTGGGCTCATTAAAGCAAACCAGGCCTCCTGCATTGGGCTCCTTGAATTCAGGACCTATTCTTCTCAGGGATATCGTCCTCCAGGTAGTAATTAGAACACTCTGCAAAGAAAGGGGACCAAATGTATTCTGTTAAACATAATTCTTTTATGAGGGGGGGTGTTCAGAGAGTAAATATTGCTTCTTCAGGACTTATTTTTCTCTTCCCAGGTGTTACCATCAAACCACAGAATGCTGGAACTGGAAGGAACCTTTGAAATCATTGTGATGAGGCCCAACTTTTCTCTCCTTTCCCCTCCCCTTCTCCTCTTCCCTCTTGTTTTCTTTTCTTTCTCCCTTCCTTCCGCCTTCTCTCCATTTTTAATCACCGAGGGCATTTCCCTCTCTCTTCATAAACCCCATATTTTGAAACTAGAAAGTCCACATCAAGGAGATGAAATTGTGAGTAAGAACAAGGACACTTTGCACCTGCACTAACATGTGCATCCTTAACGCAGGTAAGCGTGTAATTTCTACTAGGTATTTTGCAATATTGAAAGTAGCTCGATGACGTCATAATTCTTTTTTTTTTTTTATGGATGCCAAGGGACAAAGCATCCCAAATTGGAAATCATGGATCTAATCTATCCTCCTCACATTCCAGATAAGGAAAGGTAGCTCCTCCAACTAAAGGAGGGATTATGAATATTAAAGAGGGAAGTTGGTAAACCGCCCCAGAGGGTGATCAGAGAAGTGGTTCTCTGCCATGACTGCACCTTGCAGGCATTTGAGGAGCTTTGAAAATACCGACACCTGGATCCAGAGATTGTGATGTGGTTGGTCTGGGCTGGGGCTGGGGCATCTGATTCTAATGTGAGCTGAGGTTAGAGCGATCACAAATGCTTTCCAGTCTTGAGCGTCACGGAACCGGGATCTTCTGTTGCAGAGGTCTGTTCTCCCTCGCCCTAGCCCTCGCCCCATTCAATTTGCCTCTCTAGTAGGGGAAGGGCTTCAGTTCGCAAATTAAGAGAGAGATCAAGCTGGGCTTTCTCTGATAATCCTAGTGGTTTATCAGAGCCACCCTGAAGACTTTTGCAGAGACCTCGTAAACAGTAGGTAGTTATGAGCAGAAGCATGCCTGTGGCCAACGGGGGTGGAGCACGGAGATCGACAAGTTGACATTGGACACGTTGCAAAAATCTCCAGAGGTCAGTTTGCTCATCTTCAAAATGGGTCTCAAGACTCATGGATCTTGCCAGATAAGAAGCATTTCATATAATAGGGAATAGGAGAGCTGATGGCAAAATGGGGACTTTCTGCTCCTCCTAAAGTGGGCAGCTCTTTGTTGTCCTGCAAGAATAGGAGCCCAGGGCTGGAAGACGTCCTAATATTTTCAGTTAAGCCAGAAATCCAAACTTTTATGTAACATCTCCTGAGTTTTAAATTTTGGCAACACATCCAAATGTTTTAGATCCACTTCCAGGGACAGCGTCAGTTGGTGGCATTTAGCTCTGCGAAGGGTGGCAGCTTGTGATTTCTAACCCACTTGATTTCTCGGATCTCTTCCAGATCTCACTTCCTAGGCTCCTCGAATGGGTTCGGGTTGTATGAGAGTCGCACCAGCTGTGATGAACCCCAGGCAGCCCGTTTGGTGAGTTACTGCTCTTTTACAGCTGGAGCGCTCCTTTGGTCTTGGTCCCCGCCAACCCCACCTGCTGCAGCAGCCTTGCTCTTCAGCACCGGGGAACTGCGGAGCCCAGGGGCAG
>VSMD01082197.1:0-18209 GCA_008750895.1 Mirza zaza
CTACTAAGTGAAGTATCTCAAGAATGGAAAAACCAGCACCACATGTACTCACCAGCAAATTGGTATTAACGGATCAACACCTAAGTGGACATATAGGAGTAACATTTATCGGTGTCAGGAGGGTGGGGGGGAGGAGGGGATGGGTATATACAACCACAACGAGTAAGATGTGCAACGTTTGGGGGATGGACAGGCTTGAAGCTCTTACTTGAGGGGGGAGGGGGGGCCGGGCAATATATGTAACCTTAATACTTGTACCCACATAATATGCTAAAATAATAATACAAAAAAGACAGAGTCTTACAAGTTGCCTGGGCCAGCCAACGACCTTTGTTGATAAAAACAAAAACAAAAAAACTCTCAATGGTTTAGGTATAGAATGAAAGTTTCTCAACACAATAAAGGCCATTCCTATAAAACACACAGATAACATTACAGTCAATGGGGAAATAGTGAAAGCTTTTCCACTAAGATGTGGTTCAAGGCAAGAATACCCACTCTCTCCACTTATACTCAAATAGTACTGAAAGTATTAGCAAGAGCAATCAAAAAAGAAAAAGAAATAAAAGGCATAGAAATCAGAATGGAAGACCTAAAAATTATCTCTATTTGTAGATGACTGAGGGAAAAATACAGGGTCCCCACCACATAACAGAATCAGTGAGCTTATAAACAAATAAAAAATAGAACTAGCACATAACCCAGCAAACCCTCTTGGGGTACAGCAATCCCTCTTATGGGTATATATGCAAAGAAGATGAAATCATCATCTTGTAAAGATATCTGTATTCCCATATTCATTACAGGATTATTCACAATAGTGACAATATAGAGATACCTTAAGTCTTCAACAGATGAATGGATAAAGAAACTGTGATATATGTGTACACTGGAATATTTTTATTCTGCCTTAGAACAGGAGACTCTGTCATTTGCTGCAACATGGATGAACCTGGAGGACATTATTCAAAGTGAAATATGCCAGACACAGAAAGAAAAATATCACACGATCTCATCTATATGTGAAATCTTTTTAAAAATATATCCAAATATAAAGAGATAAAGAATAAAATACTGGTTACCAAGGTTGGAGGAAGGGGAATAAATGGGAGATGTAAGTCAGAAGTACAAAGTAGCAGATGTGTAGGATAAATAAGTCTAGAGAACTAATGCACAAAATGAGGACTATACATAATTGTACTATATTTGGGATTCCTGCTGAGTAGATTTTAGCTGCTTGTCTCACAAAAACAAAACAAAAGAGTAATTATGTGAGATGATGGATATGTTAATTTATGTCACTATAGTAAACATTTTACTCTCTGTATATATTCCATAAGATCATGTACACCATAAATGTACATCATAAAATTTATTTCAGAAATACTAAACAGATCTTCATAAAAATGAAGAAATTTAAATTAATAATGAAACTCTAAAATTGGAATAATAGGTGCTTTTGTAATATAATTTTAAAAACACTGACTGTTACTTATATTATTGTTGAATTATGACTGCATTTTTGTGCAAAATTTTCCAGCTATTCTATCATAGCTGGGTAGTTGTCTTTTGATCCTTCCTTCATTTTCAAATAATCCCACTTTATATTTGTTAACTTTGAAAAGATCTTTTTGAACAAATGTCACCTTTTGATTTTGCTGGAAAGGCAAATGATTTTTCTTTTTTAAAAAAATAGTGCATTGTGGTTTACATTTTAAAGACATTCCATGTCTTCATTTCGTGTAGCTTCATCACATGTAGATGGAAGTTTTAATGCTGTCATGTTCATAGTACATTTGTTGTGAAACTCTTTGAAATATAGTAAGCTTTACTTTCATAACAGAAACTTGTCTTTGACAATAATACTTTCCTTTCTCCTTAAGATTACAGAATTTAAAGAAGAATCATTTTTAAACCAGTGCATGTTTGGTTAACTCGAAATTGTAATGCAACATATAAATATCTGGTTCAGTAGTGTTTGTTTTTCTAATCATAAATTGAGTCTCTGATTTGTTTTCATGATGTGCAGGATTAAGGAATAATTATAATACATCAAAAATAGATATTTAAGTTAATAAAGTAGCATGGCATAATGAAATACTAAACACAAATATTTCTATCACTTGGTATAAACAATTTGATTTATTCTATATTGTCCAACCAAACAGGAGATGACAGATGACTTCGATCACTACACCAATACCTACCTAATCTATTCTAAAGATCTCAAGAACTGTCAAGAATGTCTTGGCGCATCAGGTGTCATCAATTGGAAACAACATTTGCAGATCCAAAGTAAGGAGACTGGAATACAGGCTGGCTTTTGGGACCACCTGTGTCTACATCGTAGGGTCACTTTTCATCTGGAGCACATGCCTCTACAACCTTTACGTCTTTCTACCAAATTCTAGACTCTCGGCTTGATGTTCATTTTATTGCACTAGCTGTCACCACCTCTTCAGGGGAGCAGAATTCAAATATTATAAACTATGGAGTTGATACAAGGAGCTGTGAATAATGTAATTTCTTATTAGCTGAGGATTCATGATACATTTTTCAGACATATTCAGGATCTTTTAGGGTGGTTGCATGTTGAGAGTAGAACTTCTTCCCCAGCCTTTCATTCCTGGAATAACAAAGGCAGCTCATTGTGCCACACAGCACCTCCCAGGTCACCAAGGACAATAGTAGCTGCAGTTAGAAGCACAGCTGGCCTCTTGAGCCAGACTCCCCAGGGTGGCATCCTTTCTCTGTCCATTACTTGCTTTGTGTTCTCGTGCAAGTGTCTTAACTATTACTGAGTGTCCTCATATATAAAAGTAATGATAGTAAAAGACACTAAAGCATAGGTTCAATATAAGGATTAACTGAAGTATCAAATCAATACCTGGGAGTGTAGTATGTGCACAATCAAGATTGGCTACTATTTTAAAATACCGCTTCTCCTTTGACTTCACAGTAATACACTAAGTATTTCTAGTATTATCTCTAGTTTACCTAAGAAAACATTCCCAGGAGTGACTTTCCCAAAGTCACAGAGTTAGTGTCAACACTTCAGGCAAGATTGTCTGACTCTAAACCCTACATATTTTCATTGGGCAACTTCTTGTAGCTTCTAACCGGGCAATTACTTCTCTCCTTTCTTTACTCCCATCTAGGTTCACAGTTCAGCCTGGATGAGGTGATACAAAGTCTTGCAGCTGCCAAATTCGTTGGAGTTAAGAGAACGCAGTGCCTTCTCTATATGATGTCCAAGACAGCAAGGAAACTGGTTCCTTTCCTGCTGGAGAACAAGAACTTAAGTCCTGAATCTGGAAAACCCAAGGCTATGTGAGTTTGGTGAAAGATACTCTTACTACTCACATATTTTCCTGCTGAAATAGCCTTCCCCATTCATTCCCTACATTCATTCTTGCCTCCTTACAATCCATTTCCAGGGTGATACTGTTAGTACATAATGTGGATTATGTCATTCTCCTGCTTATAAGCCACTAATGTTTCTCAGCTGAACTTGAATAAAATCCAAAGTCTTTCCTGGGTCTCAAAGGCTATACATGACCTGCACCCATCACCTCTTAAACTTCACCTTATCCCTCCTGCTCATTCCCACCAGCAGCTCTGGCCTTTCTGCTACATGATTCTCATATACTCACACATACCTCTGGATCATTGCATTTGCATATAACCTGCCTAAAATCTTCTTCCCTCTGATCTTCACATACTTTTCCTTGTTTGCCATTCATACTCTTCAATATCGTTTCCTTTGACAGTTCTTTCCAAAGCAGCACCCTATCTAAAACCACCTTCTCCTATAATTCTTCATTATAAAACTCAAGGTTTATTTTCTTTATTGCACTTTTCATTATCCAAAATCAGCTTATTTGCATATTTATCCACTTGCCTGTTGTTTGAATCCTTCCCCACAATATTTTATATCCCACAGGAACAGGGTTCCTCTTTGTATTGTTCACGGATAGATCCTCAATAGCTAGAACAGTACCTGGCATCTAGTAGGTGCTTAATAAATAGGATCTAATGAATTCACTTCACAGAGCAGAGGTTTTCCAATAAAAATAATTTAAACATATTATATATTTCCCTCATTCACTTTTAGTCTAATATTAAGTAGAATTGAAAACCGATGATGATGATTTGATTAGAAACACTCAATCCCTTGGTCCTCTGTGCTCTAATATACCCAGAAGAGCTTTATTCACTTTTTAAAACACTTTCAACCTAAAAATTACCTCCACATCTAGAATTTCATGGATCCTCTTGTCCACCCTATGTGATAGGGTAGGAGACATTCTCCCTATTTCCTGGCAGAAAGCAGGCTCTGATGATGAAGTGGCTTGATCACCGTGTGCGTGGTCAAGGGTTTGAGTCTAGATCTTCCAGTTCCACATCCTGGGCTCTTTTCAGGATGCCTGTCGCAGCCCCTTTACTCCATTGCAGGAGCCTTCAGACCTCGGTCCTCTGTAATGGTGGTCATCTGCACTCCATGTTGCTATTTGTTCAACATAGTGGCCAAGGACCCCTTTGACATCTACATTCTAAGATCCTATGATTTGAAGCTCTGAATTTACAGCCTGCTAGAATGTGCTTTGGGGCACTCATTTATTTTCTGTTTACTCATTTTTCTCATCTATAAATGGGAATGATATCACCTGCCTCATCTTACATGGAGAGTCACAGCAATATTGAGAAGAACAATACTTATTTTTTTTTTCTTGAGATAGAGTCTCACTCTGTCTCCCTGGGTAGAGTACAGTGGCGTCATTGTAGTTCACTGCAACCTGAAACTCCCAGGCTCAAATGATCCCCCTCCCTCAGCCTCCCAAGTGATGGGAGTCTAGGCATGCACCACCACGCCAGGCTAATTTTTCTATTTTTAGTAGAGATAGGGTCTGGCTGTTGCTTAGGCTGGTCTCAAACTCCTGAGCTCAAGCAATCCTCCTGCCTCTGCCTCCCAGAGTCCAGGATTACAGGCATGAGCCACTGCTCCCAGCTGAACAATACTTAGTTTTTATGAATTTTTTATTGTGTGGTGCTGTCCTAGGTACCTTTCATACAAGAGTTATTATAATATTCATATCTGTCCTTTAATAATATCCTCCTTTTATATGAGAAGAAATAGAGGCATAGAGATCTTAAGTTACTTGCCCGAGATGGCACAGCTAGTCAGTTTATGAACCCAGGCAGTCTAGCTGCTGAGACCATACCCTTACCCGTGCTCCTGTTTGCCTCTCAAGACAATTTGGGCAAAAATAAATATAATACTTCACAGTATGTGTGATATTATGGGCTGTTTCTTTCCCCTTTTTATCAACAGTAACCAAGAGATGTTTAAACGCTCATCTCTGAAAATCACCGATGCTCCCTTGGTGAATAAATTCTGGCATTTTGGTGGCAACGAGAGGAGCCAGAGATTCATCGAGCGCTGTATCCAGACCTTCCCCACTACCTGTCTGCTAGGGCCAGAAGGGACCCCTGTGTCCTGGTCCTTAATGGACCACACTGGAGAGATGCGGATGGGTGCCACCCTGCCTGAGTACCGAGGCCAAGGCCTTGTCACCTACGTCAGCTATTTCCACCTCCAGCTTATGGGAAACCTTGGCTTCCCCGTGTATATGCATACAGACAGGGCCAATATACCCGTGCAAAAAATAAGTCGCACTCTGCATTGCATCCCCATGCCCTGTGACTGGAACCAGTGGAACTGTACGCCTCTGCGAAACCAGCCCTGAACATAAGTTCAGGGCTGGTTTCAGCCCACCCAACATTAACATAAGTTAATGTTGGGTGGGCTGTGCTTGTGGTTGGAGGAGTGGGTGGTAGACAGAGAGAAAGAATAAATTGTAATCAGCAGGAATGGAGGGGGTGCTGTTCCAACTCTGGAAAAAAAGTGTGAATGGCCAACAGGTTTGCACTCAAACTGTCCTTCCAATCTAGTAGATCTGGTGTGGTCAGACCTTCCTGTAGTATGTCCCCTGGCTTTGCTCAAGTTCCTACACACCTAGATCTCAGTCACACTTTTTATTCAGCTGCATGCTGCCCTAGTGCTCCTCCTGGAAATCCCGAATCTCACATTCAGATTGCTGCCCGTGTACAGGTCTTGCCAGTTTTGCCAGGATGTGACACTATCTTCTGGGTAGTATAACTTTTCCCTCTCTTTTTCTATGTACTCTTTATTTAGTGGCCAAAGTATGTCCTATCTCTTCTGTAGGTATTTTGAAGTGATTCTTTCATGGATAGCCCTTTGATCTCTATTTAATAATCATATTAACATATTACCTACAATTATGTGATATTGGGTGTAGATGACACCTGGGAGAGTTAATAAGGGAAAGACGAACTGATGGTAGCATTTTTCCTCACTGCCACTCAAAGAAAGTGACAGCACCATTATCTTCCTACGGTTGGGTTAATTTCCACCATCATAAACTCCCTACCATAAAGAAATTTTATGTCTGATTGCAGAAGTTAGAATAGAAAGTCCATCAGTCATAGGACATGGAGAGGGGATAGTTGGAAAACATAAAAAGATAGATCAAATAGTGACAAATATTCAATTATACCAATAAAACACACTTATTAAGCTTTACTTAATGTTACTCAATTTTTTATTGGCACATCATTGTCATATATATTTTTGGGTACATGTGATGTTGTGATACATGCATACAGTGTGTAATGATCAAATCAGGGTAATTAGAGTATCCTGCACCTCAAACACGTACCTTTTCTTTGTGCTGGGAATGCTATACTTTTTCTCCTCTAGATATTTAGAAATTATTATTAACTGTAATACTAATGTTTATTTTTGTTCTTTCTTTTTCTATTCCTTTCTTCTTTTCTTTTGAAAAATGCATTTTCTTGAGGAAAATTGTAGAGTCTGGAATTAGTGACATCAAAATGAGATGAGATTGTCCTGCTTATTAACATGAAATTTTCATGCCCTTTGTCCGAACAGATCTATCTGATTCTCAATCATTTCCTCATTTCCCCAGCAGCAATAGATAGTAAATGATTGCTTACTGTGTGACAGCCACTGTTCTAGACATGTTGGACAAATACTGAGCAAAACGTAAATACTTTGTGGGGCTTACATTCTAATATGTGATCACCTATTCATACAAAATAAAAATGTATCAATAATATTATATAAACACTGAAGATGGGGCAGTAGAGGATAGGTACTAGTGTGGAGCTGGACTCCTCAGATGAAAATCCAAGATCTGCCTTTAATCAACTAGAAAGGTGGGCAAATTATTTAACCTCTCTGTTGCCAAAGCTTCCTCACCTGTGCAATTAAGTATTATTTATTGAGATGATCGAATGAGTGAGAAAATATAGGTATAAAAAAGAACAATGTCTGGCACATATTAAATACTACAAAAATGTTAGTTATACTTCTTGTTATTAAACATGAGCATAGGTTCAATATGAACTGAAGGTCGTTATTCCATAATGTATCTGTGAGGGGGCAAGAAATGGTTAGCAAGTTCAGACTAATCGGTAAGATTTCCAGACTATAATTTTCTAATTAGATTCGAATCTTGTGCCAAGTTGGCATCTACTACCTGTATATGTTCTGTGACCCTTGAGTCAGAAATGCCAGTGGCAGCAAAAGGAAGGATAACGTTTCTATTGGCTAGAGTCCCAGTAGGGACACCCATTGAAATTCCTCTGTTGGATTACCCAAGAAGCAGACACTAATTACACCTTTTCCATGTTTTTTATGAAATATGCTGAATATAAAATGTTGACATGGTTTTTAACAAGGCATACAATACTTTCAGGTATTATATATAGTAACAAAAAAACCCACAGACTTCTGAATTCTAACAAATGCATGGCATGGACATTCATCACGGTCATTGAAAATTCTATATGAAATATCATTTTATCCAGGGTGATACTTCCTTCACTGTCTTCTGTGGCTCCACATTCAGGGGACTATCCAGTCACCACTAGCACTACTGCTCAACATCTTCTTTTTTAAATTATTTATTTCAGAGTATCACAGGATGCAAACGCTTTGGTTACCTAAATTGCCTTTGCATCACCTGACAAGTGTGCCCATCCCCTGAATAGCATGCACCACATCTGTTAGGTGTGGACTTAACCATCCCCTCATCCCCCCTCCCACCTGCCCGACACCCTGACTTCCCATATATGCACATTAGTGTTAATCAATTAGTATCAATTTAATCATGAGTACATGTGGCATTTGTTTTTCTATTCTTGTGATACTTTACTTATAAGAATGGGCTCCAACTCCATCCGGGTAATGCAATATGTGCTAGATCACCATTGTTTTTTGTGGCTGAGTAGAACTCCATGGTATACATATACCACATTTTGTTAATCCATTCATGTATTGATGGGCAATTGGGTTGTTTCCACATCTTTGCAATTGTGAATTGTGCTGCTATAAACATTCTAAACTAGGTGGCACTTTTAAGCTAGGTTTGTCCCAATTCTAGTAAATGGTCAAAACATTGCCTGTCCCAAATGGGGGAGGTTCCATAGGGATTACCCCTGCTGTGTGGGAAGGTTCACTAGGGTTTTGTGCCTAGGGTACCTGTGGAACAAACCTCCTGCAGCTACTCTGATTTGGCATCTCCTTTGGCTGGGTTCTATTGCAGAGTTCTGTGGATGAGGATGGTTTCTGATTGTCTCTGCCTATCCTCAGGAATATTTCTCCCTTCAGGCAGTCACAATGCTACTCATGGTTAATGAAAGGCCATGTCTCCTGCTAGAGAACCCAAGAAGGTGGGGAAGATATTGACCACCTCATTTTCACTTTTTTTAGTATAGCAACTGTGAGTTGCAAAGAGATTCTTTGTGCACTTGGTGTGTGGCAGAATCAATGGGAAGAGCATTGTAACTGTGGAAGTCTCATTATCTTACTGTCTGCTCAGACACTTTCCTCTTCACTGTGGCCCCAGGAACTCTTATCTTCAGACTCGAGCTCTGCATTGTGGCTGGTATAGCTCATGGTGCTCTGTATTTATGTATGTTTTTGTTTTATTTTTAATGTGGGGAGAAAAGCCAGCTTGCCTCTATGCCACCATTCTGGAACCAAGAGCCCTCAGAAGTTTCCTTTTTCCTTATTAATCTTTGGTTGGGTGTATTATCAATTGTGGAAAGTGGAGCATTTAATTCCTTGACTATTATTGTATTGCTGTTCATTTTTCCCTTCAGTTCCATCAACGTTTACTTCATTTATTCTGATGTTGGGTTCATATATATATAAATTTTATATCTTCTTGATAAATCGATCATTTTATCATTGTATACTGTTCTTTTAGCCTCCTTGGACAATTTTTTAATTTAAAGTCTAATTTTTTTATATAAATATGATCACACTTGCTCTAGGTTACCATGTACCTGTAATATAGTTTTCCATTTCTTTGCTTTCAGCCTATGTGTGCCTTTAAATCAAAAGTGAGTCTCTTGTAAATAGCACAGAGTTGGATTTTTAAAAATATTTTTAAGGGTTTTATCCCCTGTATTAAATTGGAGTATTCCCAGTGAGTATGCATTAGTCCAAACTGTCGCCTTTGTTCTGAGTGACTCCCAGCCTAGGTCCCTTTCCTGTTAGCACTCAGATTCTGGCAGGACAAAAACCAATCCTCAGAGAAGGCATCCCCCAAAAGTTAGACTTTTGGGCATATAGGCCAATGCTTTCCTTTCCTCTCCAAAGAGAAGCTGGGGAGTTGGGGCCTTCCTCCAGATCATATGGTACTATGACAAGAGGACAGATTATGGTGGGAGGGTGCCAGGAGGGTGCCAGATATATTCCTACTGGCTCCAGAACTGTGAGAAACAAATATTTGTTGTCTAAACCACTCTGCTTACAGTATTTTTATTATAGCAGCCTGAATAGACTAAGACAATGGCATGTCATGCTAATCTTATCAGCAATATTCCTTTTGTAAAT
The DNA here is from genome assembly GCA_008750895.1 of Mirza zaza. Taxonomy (NCBI): domain Eukaryota; kingdom Metazoa; phylum Chordata; class Mammalia; order Primates; family Cheirogaleidae; genus Mirza; species Mirza zaza. Next base: position 9,950 of record VSMD01082197.1, read on the forward strand.
AAATTATAAGTGAAACAAATGTCTTTGTGCTGGAAGATGACCTACAAATATTCTTGGAACGTAACTGAGACTGCCTGTCATGTCAAAACCCAGAGAAAATAAACTTGCAGCTCCACTCAAGATGTAATGTGAGGGTTCTTTATACTCATGGGAATATGGCTCTTCCATGCCAATCAAGGATAAAGACTACTTGTCTTCTGGGTCTCTCAGACCTTTCCAAACTTTCAGTTCTTTAGTATCCTTACTGGAATTTTTTCCTTACAAAGAAGCTGAAGCAAAAAAAAAAAAAACCTTCAGGAATGCATTATAATGCAGGTGGAGTAGACTTATGATAGTGGGTAATCCTACCTGTAAGAAATGGTCATGTAACACAGTCATGTCATATTTATTCTTTAATTTAGTTGACAAAATAAACTCAGACCATAACCTGCCCCTTTCAACCAAAAACAATCAGTTTAAATTATATAGTCCAAGTAGTTATGGGTAATGGAAAAGACTTAATTTCTTTTGGAAGATGAATATCTCAGTTAAGAAAATAGAACCTTCCAAAAGGCAAAGTTATAAAATCTAACCAAAATACTAAAAAAAAAATAAAAAAATTATCGGGTGTCAGGCAGGTGGGGGGGAGGGGATGGGTATACATTATAGGTGCAATGTGCATTGTCGGGGGGATGGACACACTTGAAGCTCTGACTTGAGGGGGGAGGGAAGGTAATAGCAATGTATGTAACCTTAACATTTGTACCCCCATATTATGCTGAAATATAAAAGAAAAGAAAAAGAATAGATGTTTCATATATTTTGAATGCCTGTATGACTTTGGCTAAAAAATAAAATAAAATTGAAATTTTAAAAAAGAAAATAGAACCTTAATTCTGTTCTGCCTAGAATTTGAAAAGCCTAGAATTTTAAAAGCCACCCCGCCCTAACAATGAAACAAGGCTAGATAAACTGTAAAATCATACATGTTCTAGAACTCATTCAGAATCTGAGGGCACAGGGCAACCAAATAGGCTGAATTCCAAAAAAGGGCAGACTCTTCTGAGGTAAGAAAGAATATAGTGACTTTCTCACCTTTGGCAGAGTATGGGAAGAATGGCGGCTTCCATACAAGCAGATAAATAGAAATCAGTTAAAATTTTATTGGATTGCTGAAGGCTGAATGTGAGCTAGCATGACAACAGAAAATCTCGGGGAGCTGCAGACACAAGAGGAGCTTCAAGTACTCAGACTCTGTCCAGTGGCTTTTCCAGGTGTTAACAGTAAAGACTAGGGGCAAACAGAAGACCAGACAGTGCCTGCCTTGGTTTTGTAGGGAATGTCACTGTGGGAAAAGTACGAAGCCCAACCCCTACCTGGATTCTCTTCTATAAATTAAAACCCTTAAGCTGCTGGTGGAGGAGCAATAAAACCTGCCAATCTCAAGACACAAGTAAAGACTCACAGTTGCTGGGGAAGGGTCAAAGAAATTAAGTTCCTTTACTCCTGGATAAGGACAGGATATTGTTCTGAGCTCAGGATTCTATTCACACGTTAGGAAGTGTGTGCTACCACGGAGGCTGGTAGTGTTTTAGCCCATGTGTCTTTCCATAAAGGAATCCCTGAGGCTGGGTAATTTACAAAGAAGAGAGGTTTATTTGGCTCATGGTTCTGCAGGCTGCACAAGAAGCATGGTGCCACAGCTGCTTCTGATGAGGGCCTCAGGCTGCTTCCACTCATGGCAGAAGGCAAAGAGGAACTGGTGTGTAGAGATCACATGGTGAAAGAGAGGACCAGAGTGAGGGGAGGGAGGCACCAGGCTCTTTTCAACTATCAGTTCTCCAGGGAAAGAAGAGAGGGAGAGCCATTACTGCAAGGACCACAGCAAGCCATGCTTTCACGATCCAAACACCTTCTACCAGGCCCCCCCTTAACACCTGGGACCACATTTCAACATGAGATTTAGAGGGGACAAGCAAACTATATGCAATCTATAGCACTTCATCCCTGCACCGCCTCTCAAATCTCATGTCTCTCTCGCATTGCAAAATACAATCATTCCATTCCAAAAGCCCTAACTTGTTTCAGCACCAACTCAAAAGTCAAAAGTCCAAAGTTTCATCTGAAATTCAAGGCAAATTCTTTCCAGCTATCATCCTGTGAAAGCAAAATAAGTTATTTATGTCCAAGATACAATGATTGCACAGACATTGGGTAAACAGGTAAAGAACACTTTGGGATGTAAGGTCAGCCACAGAGGCAAGGCTGAGGTTGGCTGTCATAGGTGAGAAATAGAGATGCTGAGAAAGCTCCACTCTAAGGCATGTAGGGCCCGCCTGACCAGGACAAGAGAGAATGTGCCCTGCTTCCGCACCAGCAGCCTGAAAACCATTGAGTAATAAGCTTCTCTCTCAGATATTAAGTCGTGGTCCTTTCCTTCTACGAGTCTTGAAGACATAACAGATTTAGGGACATCTTTTCCAGACTTTTCACAATTTACAAATCTTTTTCGCCAGCATAGGAGGGAAACATTTTTGAACGTTTTGAAATAAATATGTCTGGTATGGATTTGTCATCTCTTTTAACCTCCATCTAGATTACTGTACTATACAATAGGACTATTTTTCTTACACTTCAAAACCACCTCCAGATAAGATGCAGATTATTTTTTTAAATTATTTTTATGTGTTATCAAAGCATGTATTAGCATTTGACCATATATATATATATAATTAGTTTTAAAAACAAGGTCTCACTATGTTGCTCAGGCTGGTCTCGAACTCCTGGCTCATGTGATCCTTCTGCCTCAGCTTCCTGAGTAGCCTCCTACAGGCCTGTGCCACTATACCCAGCTTGTCTGGCTATATTTTCAAAATGTATTACCATATGTAATTCTGGGGTAGTAAAAACTCTATATGGAGCCAAGCTTCATCTAACACTGTAATGTAGGTATGTATACACTAGTATATAGGACAAATTAGTCTGAAAAGTCCCAACTGAATTTGTGAGATTTAATGGATTAAGAGATTTAATAAGAGTCTTTTTTTTGTGGGAGAGGGAGTACACACATTTCTGCAGTAGAACAACATGGAAAGAAATTTTTCTCTCCATTGTCTAATGAGTATGAGCCTTATGGAATGGGACTTGACATAGAACCTTAGGAAAAAATTTATTCTACTAAATATTTTATGCACACATTTGTATATGCATAATGCACTACTAGATCATTATTTATTTAATACAACATAATTCTATGTGCTTACCACATACCAGAAACTTGTCTAAGTAATTATTTTCCAAGAAATTATAACTATGCATATCTAAATTACAGAAAGGCAACCTCACTTCTGCTTATATTTAGGATTTTTTAAAGCTGGAAAAACTATAGCTCCCACCCTAATGGTGAGACAAGGCTGGATAAACTACAAAACCGTGTATGTTCTGAAATTCAGTAGGGTGGTGAGGGCACAGGGCAACCAAGTGGCCTGAATTCTGATCAAGGACAGGCCCTTCTTAGGTAAGAAAGGACACATAGATTGTCTCAGCTGTGGCAGAGCAAAGGAAGAGCCCTTAATTTTTCCTTAAAACCCTATAAAGTAAGTACTATTATTTACTTAATTATTGATACATTAGTGGAGGCAGGGAAAGATGAAATAATTCAATCAAGGTTACACAACAGGTAAGTGGTACAGTTAAGATCCAAATGCTGTTAGTTTGGGACCATCATCCTCACCACAACACACTGTGTTGTGCTCCCCCGTCATCACGGCCAGCCCTTCAGCCACAACCCCAGAGAAAACCACTTAGGATGCTAAGTCATGCTGGTGCTCCAAACCTTTCCCCTTGTACCTCATCCTGAAGTGTGTGTGAAGGCTACGTCTGTTATCACATACAACATTACAAAAAAATAACCATAGTGTTAAGATCAGAAAAAAATCTTTGCTTACCTCATACAACACACACATTTTACAGCTGGGGCAACAAGACAGAGAGGTTGAGAAACTAGTCCAAGATACAAGGACAGCAGACAATCTTGAATCCTGGATTTTTTTGCCTGGCTGAGTGTAAGAGCTGAAGGACAAGGAGTGGGTGGCTGGGGGTCAGGTTTCTGCTAGGGGGGAAAGGAAGGATCCCACTTTTTGGTTGTAGTCAATTTTTGTGAGATATGAATTCCACTGGGGTCAAAGGCTCCACTATGTTAATAGTGACAGAACAATCTCAGTGGACTTTGGCCGTGGAGGAGGAATTAATGATGAAAATGACTTCAATCCAATCAGAAAAGATTCCAAATTAATGTTCTAAGTGGGGCAGGACTCCTAGAGAAGACAAGGAAAGTAAATGCAAAATAAGCCCCGTAACCTTGCAACCTGTGCTGGTGCAGCGAGCGAAGGAACACACAAGCTTTTTATCCCGCTATCTCAACACTAGCCTCTTCTCTCCCTGTACCTTTCATTAAAGTGTCTCTTCTTCCCTCCAAAATGAAGCTTTTGACTCACTTAGGAACAAGGAGATGAGGACAAGGACCTGGAGAATGTCCAATTCCCCTTCTCAGTTGTTTCACACAGTGGAAATGAGACCCAAAATATCTTTGCAATGACCCTCCTTTCTTTTCTGAGGATGGTAGACTGAGGGTGATGTGTATTAGTGGAGACTTGGGAGTGAAAAGGCTCTGGGCTTAATGCCTATCTAATTCAGAGATGCTGAGCCTCAGCTTCCTTCCTTCTCTATAAAAGTGAGGCCAAGAAGTGCCCACATTGAATCAATGTTGGGATGTTTCATTGAAGCCTCAGAATGAGCAGGAGAGAGGGCATAGATCATCCTAAAAAGGAAGGATCCTAACAGCTTCTTTCCCTCCATACTAGTAATTTGCTCTTTTGTATATGCAGGGGAAAAAAAATGGATTCTGAAAATCAGACCTCATCCACATCTTTCTCATTGCCTTGCTTCTATGGAGGATAATGGGAAGAGTGGGAAGAGGGGATTGCCTCCATAACCTGACCCACCTTCCAGAATCTGGTCTGTTGGTTTCACACAGCGTTGGCTTGTACTTTATTTGCAAGATCTGTGGGGCAAAGAGCAAGAAATATGTGGTGTTTTGAAAAAAGAAGTTGAGGGGGCACACTGCCATCCTCCCAACTTTGCAAAGCCAACTTCTACAACATGGGACCGTGAAGGGAAGGGTTATATTCCACTAGAGTAATAACCAGAATTTTTTGTCAACATAGTACAAGGTCCATATTACAAGCCCCAGCTCAGTAACATCTGGAGGAGACACACCAAAACTCCCTCTGCAAGACCTTGCTGTACTGACTGCATCAGGAGGACATTTCATCTCCCAGAGGCTGGTGTCCATCATTTGTTGCTAGGGACATCAATAGAGATTGGTGTGAAGACAACTTTTCAGAGGAGGACTCATCTCAAACTAGCAGATATGTATGATGAACAAATCTAGAGGTCTAATGTACAACATGAGAACTATAGGTGATAAAATTGTATTGTGTATGGGATTCATGGCAAATCAATAGAGTTCAGCTGTTCTTGCCATTAAAAAATGGGCAACTATGTAAGATGATGGAGATGTTAATCTGTTTCACTGGGGTAGCCTTTTTCTATCTATATGTACTCCATAACATCATGTTGTATACCTTAAGTATACACAATAAAATTTATTTTTTTAAAAAAGAAGATCATTGCTCTGGGAAGCTCACCCTCTCCACTTAGGTGAGTCAAATCAAAATGCCCATATTGTGTTACACTCAGAATATGCAGGCAAATATGCTCAAGAAAGAGGAGTGACTTCGACTACATAATATCTGGCACTTACTGTATAAAGGGCAGTTTGTCAAGGACCATGAACAATTCTTAGAGGTTTCTGCTCTGAACTAATATTATAAATGAATGAGGAGAGATTTGGGTGCTTTCTAGAAGCAAGTGGGTGAATGGAATACTTGTGCTTAAAGTCAGAGATGAAATAAGTAGATTTATAAGAACAAGAATAGAGACCAAATTTGTTGTTTATTTAAATCATATAAAAATTTTTCCTTTAAAGCTTTCAAGTGTAGTGTTCACTTTGGCAGCACATATACTAAAATTGGCCCAATACAATTGAAATTAGCATGGCCCCTGTGCAAAGATGACACACAAATTTGTGAAGTGTTCCATATTTTTTATTTCAGCATATTACGGGGTAAAAATGTTTAGGTGACATATATTGCCTTTGTCCCACCTGAGTCAGAGCTTCAAGTGTGTCCATCACCAAGACAGTGTACACTGCACCCATTAGGTGTGACTATACTCATCCCTTTCACCCCCCTCCCATCTGCTTGACACCCAATGAATGTTACTACTATAGTGTGCTTAAGTGTTGGTCAGTTAAGTCAGTTAATACCTATTTCATGGTGTGTACATATGGTGCTTGTTTTTACATTCTTGTGATACTTCACTTAGTAGAATGGGCTCTAGCTCTACCCAGGATAATACAAGAGGTGCTAGATCACCATTGTTTTCTGTGGCTGAGTAGAACTCCCTGGTATACATATACCACATTTTCTTAATCCACTCATGTATTGATGGGCACTTGGGTTGTTTCCACATCTTTGCAATTGTGAATTGTGCTGCTATAAACATTCGAGTGCAGATGTCTTTTTCATAGAATGTCTTTTGTTCCTTTGGGTAGATGCCCAGTAATGGGATTGCTGGATCAAATGGTAGTTCTACTTATAGTTCTTTGAGGTATCTCCATATTACTTTCCAGTCCCACCAATAGTATATGAGTGTTCCTATCTCTCTACATCCATGCCAATATTTATTGTTTGGTGACTTTTTAATAAAGGCCATTCTCACTGGACATAAGTGATACCTCATTGTGGTTTTGATTTGCATTTCCTTGATGATTAGAGATGTTGAGTATTTTTTTCATATGTTTTTTGTCTATTAGTCTATCTTCTTTTGAAAAGTCTCTGTTCATGTCCTTTGCCCACTCTTTGATAGCATTGTTCAATTTTTTTCTTGCTGATTTTCCTGAGTTTTATATAGACTTTAGTCATCAGCCCTTTATGGGATGTGTAGCATGTGAATATTTTCTCCTATTCTTTAGGTTGTCTGTTTGCTCTTGTGATAGCTTCCTTGGGTGTGCAGAAGCTTTTTAATTTGATCAGGTCCCATTTATTTATTTATTTTTGTTGCTATGGTTGCTTTTGGGGTCTTCTTCATAAATTCTTTGCCTAGGCAAATGTCTAAAAGAGTTTTTCCAACATTTTCACCTGGAACTCTGATACTTCCATGCCTTAGGTTTATTCTGTTATCTATCGTGAGTTGATTTTTGTGAGAGGTGGGAGATGTGGATCCTGTTTCAGTCTTCTGTATGTGGCCATCCAATTTTCCAAGTACCATTTATTGAATAGGGATTCTTTTCTGAGCTATATGTGTTTGTGTGCTTTGTCAAAGACCATATCGCAATATGAGGATAGTTTTGTGTCTGGGTTCTCTGTTCTGGCCCATTGGTCTATGTTGCTATCCTGTGCTAATACTGTGCTGTTTTAGTTACTATAGTCCTGCAGTATAGCTTGAAGTCTGATAAACTGATCCCTTCTAATTTCTTCCTTTTGCTTAAGTTGCTTTTCTATATAGGGTCTTCTCTGGTTCCATACAAAGTGTAGAATTATTTTTTCTAGATCTGCAAAAAATGATGTTGATATTTTAATAGGGATTTCACTGAATTTGTAGATCATTTGGGTAGCATAGACATTTTAACAATGTTGATTCTGCCAATCCATGAGCATGGTGTGTATGTCCATCTGGTTGTGTCCTCTGCTATTTCCTTTTTCAGTGTTTCTTAGTTCTCCCTGTAGAGATCTTTTACCTTCTTAGTTAAATATATTTCTAGGGTTTTTATTTTCTTTGTTGCTATTGTGAAAGGTATTGAGTCTCTGATTTGGTTCTCAGCTTGACTGTTGTTGGCATATAGGAGTGCTACTGATTTCTGTACATTGATTTTGTAACCTGAGGCTTTGCTGAATTTATTTATCAGTTCCACTAGTCTCTTGGTAGATTCTTTGGGGTTTTCTAGATATAAAATCATATTATCAGCAAAGAGTAATAGTTTGACCTCTTCTGCTCCCATTTGGATACCCTTGATTTCATTCTCTTGTCTGATTGCTCTGGCTAGGAATTCCAGAACTATGTTGAATAGAAGCAGTGATAGAGGGCAACCTTGTATGGTTCTAGTTCTAAGAAAGAATGCTTTCAATTTTTCCCCTTTCAGTATGATGTTGGCTGTGAG
>VSMD01082198.1:0-22936 GCA_008750895.1 Mirza zaza
TTCGAAACCAGCCTGAGCAAGAGCGTGACCCCGCCTCTACTATAAATAGAAAGAAATTAATTGGCCAACTAATATATATAGAAAAAATGAGCCGGGCATGGTGGCGCATGCCTGTAGTCCCTGCTACTCGGGAGGCTGAGGCAGGAGGATCCCTTGAGCCCAGGAGTTTGAGGTTGCTGTGAGCGAGGCTGACGCCACGGCACTCGCTCTAGCCTGGGCAACAGAGCGAGACTCTGTCTCAAAAAAAAAAAAAGATTGCAGGAAAAAAAAAATCCCATTTACAATAACTTAAAAAAAAAATACTTGGGAATAAATTTAACCAAGGAGGTGAAAGATCTCTACACTGAAACGTATAAAACGTTGATGAAAGAAATTGAAGAAGACACAAACAAATGGAAAGATGTTGCATGTTCATGGATGGGAAATACTAATATTGTTAAAATGTCTATATTACCCAAAGCTATCTACAGGTTCAAGGCAATCTCTACAAAATACCAAAGACATCCTTCACAGAAATAGAAAAAACAACCCTAAAATTCGCATGGAACCACAAAAAACCCAAAATAGCCAAAGTGATCTCGGGCACAAAGAAGATTCCACAGCCCAAAGAGCAATGAGATACGTCCATTTGAAGTATAATTTCTGATCACCACGAAACATTATTAAACTGAAACAAACATATAGGCAAATCACAAACTGGAAAAAAAGCTGTGATCCTAAAAAATGTTTAACTCTTACAAATCATTAAAGAAAAAAAATGAACACCCAGGTCCACCCTCAACATAGGAGAGTTCAAATAAAGGGCCACATACCATATGACTGAATATTTAAAGTTAAATGTAAAGCTGGGCCGGGCGAAGTGGCTCCCGCCTGTCATCCCGGCTCTCTGGGAGGCCGAGGCAGGAGGATCGCTCAAGGTCAGGAGTTGGAAACCAGCCTGAGCAAGAGCGAGACCCCGTCTCTACTATAAATAGAAAGAAATTAGTTGACCAACTAAAAATATATAGAAAAAATTAGCCGGGCATGGTGGCTCATGCCTGTAGTCCCAGCTACTCGGGAGGCTGAGGCAGGAGGATCGCTTGAGCCCAGGAGTCTGAGGTTGCTGTGAGCGAGGATGACGCCGCGGCACTCACTCTAGCCTGGGCAACAGAGCGAGACTCTGTCTCAAAAAAAAAAAAAAAAAAAAAGTGCTAAAACCGTTTGTAATTAACGTTTTTAATGAAGCAAATTTCAACAAAAGGAACGCTTTATGGCATCATCACGGCTCCCTGCAGGGATAGGTCTGCCCCTCTCGGCCATCTGAAAGAGGGGAGATGGAATGGAGACACCCCTCAGCGTGCACTCGCTGCAGGAGCATGCTCTGCTATAATTATGCAGCCTCTGTTTGGTTGTGTCCAGTGATGGGAGACTCACTACCTACCCACTGAAAAAAAAGTCCCCACTACATAGAGCAGACACCCTGTGCTCAGTTCAGCCCTCCAGTGACCGGCAGAAACAGAAAGTAGAGTCTGGACTCGAATGTCGACGTTCAAGTTTACTTACCCGTGACCCCCGGGCAGCCGGCTTTGCCGCCCCAGCCTCGTCTGTGGACGTGGAGACTGACCCGGCAGGCTCCCAGCTATCAAAGCGATCATTACGATTCCCCGAACGGCGCCGCGAATCCTTTGCTCTCTGCCTTCTGCCGGGGGGAGCCGGGGGTTCCGTTCCCCGGCCGGCAGCCCCGGAGAAGGGGACGCAGGGCCGGTCACCTGCTCACACCCCCGCCGTCCTGGCGTCCTGGTGCCGGCACCCAGACCCCAGAGTCTGTCCCTGGAGCCCGCGCTTTAGGGGCTGCGAGTTTCCCGGGCTCCCTTTTTATTCTACCCGTATCCACGGAGCGTCTCTTCTCTGCCACGGGCTGCCGTGGGGTGTGAGGACCCAGCAGGGGACTGAACAGGCAGGGATCTCTGCCCTGGAGCAGCAGAAGTTACCCATTAGGGGAGGGAGTCCGGCGGTGACTCGGTGCGTGAGACCGGAGACAGAAAATAAGCGCTAGAAACAGCAAAAGCAGAACACTTTGAAGGGAGAATCGGGGCCGGGGGAGGCCGAGGCAGGAGGATCGCTTGAGGTCAGGAGTTGGAGACCAGCCTGAGCAAGAGCGAGACCCCGTCTTTGCTAAAACTAGAAAAAAAATGGGCCGGGCATGGTGGTGGCACCTGTAGTCCCAGCTACTCGGGAGGCTGAGGCAGCAGGATTGCTTGAGCCCAGGAGATTGAGGTTGCTGTGAGCGAGGCTGACGCCACGGCACAGAGTGAGACCCTGTCTAAAAAGAGAGAGAGAGAGGGAGAGAGAGGGAGAGAGGGAGAGAGAGGGAGAGAGAGGGAGAGAGAGGGAACTGGGGACCCGAGCAAGGCTGCGGTTTTAAATAGGATGGTTAGGGAAGGACTTGTTGAGACTGAATCTCAGGAAGCCCACAATTTCTTCGTCTCCAACTTCCCCATTTTCCACGTCCCCTTCTAAAGCCAGGGATGGCCCAGGCGGCTTCTCCAGGCAGGCAAAGACCCCAAAGTCACACTCGCCGGGACCCAGGGAGGCTCCCGGGTGCGTGTCTACACCACCGTCTGCCCAGGCAGGGCGGGGCTGGGGACGCGGGTCCTGTTATACCCGGGCTCCCCGGAGCCGCCCTCCCAGGCTCCCAGCCACTAACAAGCCCCACAGGGCTCAGCCTGCCGCTGCCGGCGGGACCTCTCCCTCCAGGAAGCTTCAGACCCTCGGGGCTGCCTCCCCGGGCCCCGAGCGAGGCCACCGATTGCCATTTTCCTTTGTGCACGGCAGTCGGCGACGCACCCCGCACTCCCCTGCCGCCGCCCGCGCTGCTCAGCGCCCGCCCTGCCCGGCAAAGCTGCTTCCCTGAGGGAACGCAGCCCAGGCCCGCCCTCGAGAGGCCACGGGAGAGCCCATCACTCGACATCGCCGTGGGAAGGTTGCCCAGCTTTAACCTCCCATGCTGACCTCAGCTTCCACCATCTCCGCTCTCCCCGGATTTAATTAGTCGCCAAATCTCCGTTCTCCTGCCCACCTTCTCCCCGTCCCCTCAGCTCCACCCTAACTCCAAGCAGCATCGTTCTCATCTACAGCAAGAGCCTGCACCGTCATCTCCCTCCAGTGGCCGCCGGAATAGGAGACTCTAGCCGTGTTAACCCTCTGCTCAAGCACCCTCCATGGCTCCCCATCGCCCTCCGAGTAGAGTGGGAAATTACCCGTTTTCGCATCCAAGACGCTTGAGATCTGGCTCCCGCCGCCTTCTCTCATTCCGAATCCAGCCAATGCTCCTGCACTCACAGCCCCAGTCACCATTTATTCAGTTAGCAACAAGGAAGGAAACCAGGTGTGGAGACCCAGCCGTTCCAAAATGCTGAGGCTTCCATACTCCTCCACACTAGTTTGCCCCTTTCCATGCTGTTTCTTCAGGTAGTTGTTTTTTTATTCCCCTCCTCCTAGATTCCTGCCAAACTCCTACTTCTCCTAAACGATACATCGCTTAGTGTCACCTCCTCCAGGAAGCCTTCCCTGATCACCCCAGGCTAGTCACATGCAGCGTGTGCACTCCCAGAGCCCCTACGTTTCCTCTTCATCCTGTCTGTGTCCTTGTGAGTCTCCTGTAAGCTTGTGAGCTCCTCGGACGTGCTCTCATCTCAGCCCACCTCCCGGGAGCATGAAACCCAGACGATGGGTCTCGCGATGCCTCCTCCCTCCCTTGCCTCGGTCCCTGCCTTTTCTATCCCAGCCTTCCTCAGTCTCCTCCTCTCCTGACCCCTTAAAATGAGAATCCTCCGGGCTCGGCCTCAGACGTGTCCCTGGCTGGTGAGGACAGCCTGGTGATGTGGCATGCCTGCCCTGTGCCGACACCCCCGTCCCGGTCTGCGTCTCCCCGACACGCAGGCCCCGGGGCGAGCATTCTGGGTGAAGCGTGTTTATTTGGGGGTCCCGGAAAACACCGGTCAGGGCCATAACTAGGAGAAGAGAAGCAAGCTTATAAAGCACATGTCCTTAAGCTGGCTGTGTCCGGGGACAGCTGGAGTCATAGGCCACCGGGGACCCCTGGGAAACATCGCAGAACATTCACCTCCGGCCGGGCGCGGCGGCTCACGCCTGTCATCCCAGCACTCTGGGAGGCTGAGGTGGGAGGATCGCTCGAGGTCAGGAGTTCAAGACCAGCCTGAGCAAGAGCGAGACCCCGTCTCTACTATAAATAGAAAGAAATTAATTGGCCAACTAATATATATATAGAAAAAATTAGCCGGGTATGGTGGCGCATGCCTGTAGTCCCAGCTACCTGGGGGGAGGCTGAGGCAGGAGGATCGCTTGAGCCCAGGAGTTGGAGGTTGCTATGAGCGAGGCTGACGCCACGGCACTCACTCTAGCCCGTACAAGAAAGTGAGACTCTGTCTCAAAAACAGAAAAAGAACATTCACCTCTGAGGGGCGAGGGAGCCGAGGCGTGTGTACACAAGCCGCAGTTGTCACTGTTGAGGGCTGCTCCTGGGGACATCAGTTCTCCCACGCCCCTCGCCCGCAGCACGCGTGAACGGAGTAAGCTTTGCCATGCTGAGAAGCCCTCGTACAAACAGCTGCAAGCGCCTGTTGAAGACGGGCAATTTTCCACTCTACCCGGAGGGCGATGGGGAGCCATGGAAGGTGCTTGAGCAGAGGAATAACACAGCTAGAGTCTCCCATTCTGGTGGTCAGTGGGGAGGTTGGAATGGGCGTTGGAAGTCAGGTCAACATGCAGCGAGGCGCTCGGAGCAAGAGGATGCCAATGTCATCAAAGGATTGACGACAGGCCGGGCGCGGTGGCTCACGCCTGTCATCCCAGCTCTCTGGGAGGCCCAGGCGGGCGGATCGCTCAAGGTCAGGAGTTCGAGACCAGCCTGAGCAAGAGCGAGACCCCGTCTCTACTATAAATAGAAAGAAATTAATTGGCCAACTAATATATAGAGAAAAAATTATCCGGGCATGGTGGGGCATGCCTGTAGTCCCAGCTACTCGGGAGGCTGAGGCAGGAGGATCGCTTGAGCCCAGGAGTCTGAGGTTGCTGTGAGCGAGGCTGACGCCACGGCACTCACTCTAGCCCGGGCAACAGAGCGAGACCCTGCCTCAAAGGAAAAAAAAAAAAAAAAAAAAAAGGATTGACGACAGACGTTACACCTACTTCGCCCTCACCGTCTCCGTTCACTCCTTCCCACTTTCTTTCTTCCCTTTCGAAGCTCTGATATGGGAGCGATCCACGGACCCACCTCTGATTCTCTTCTCTTTCCCTAACTAACCAGTAAAGTTGCGTGATTTTGAATACCGCCTTTCATGCCTCGACTTCCAAACTCGATACGCTCCATCAGTCATTTCCTCTGAACCCAGACCCATAAATCCAACTATTCGCCATCAACCGATGTTAAAAGTGATGGCAACAAAAACATCAGAGTTCTGACCTCCACAAATGCTCTCCTCCGTAAAGCAGTGAGAAGGCTGAAAAAAACTCGTCTGAGTCAGCATTACACTCTAAAAATTGATCAAAGATTTTCAAGCAGTGCTGGGGGCATTTAATTTTAAAAATGGCTGCATATCATTAAAAAAAAAAAAAAAAAAAGGACGCTTTGTGATGTTTTAACATCCCTGGTCCCATTCCCCACCACGGCTCCGTGGCATCCTTGATAAATTACAGCCCGAGGTCTAGGCACAGCTACTGGGCAGAGTAAGACAGAGCTGGGATCCCTTCCAAGCCTCGTTCCCAAATAATTGTCATGATTTACCTGTCTCCTCGTTCCCTGGACGACCCCACCTGCAAGACTATGTGTATTTGACCTGACTCAGAGAGCAACCAGTGCAAAACGTCTTCTCCCAGGGCCGGGCGCGGTGGCTCACGCCTGTAATCCCAGCACTCTGGGAGGCCGAGGTGGGAGGACCGTTTGAGCTCAGGAGTTCAAGACCAGCCCGAGCAAGAGCGAGACACTGTCTTTGCTAAAAATAGAAATTAATTGGCCAACTAAAAATACAGGAAAAATGAGCCGGGCATGGTGGCGCATGCCTGTGAGTCCCAGCTACTCGGGAGGCTGAGGCAGGAGGATCGCTTGAGCCCAGGAGTCGGAGGTTGCTGTGAGCTAGGCTGATGCCACAGCACTTTAGCCCAGGTGACAGAGTGAGACTCTGTCTCAAAAAAAAAAAAAAAAAAAAAGTCTTTTCCCTGTGGGTCCTTTGTTGATAACAACTACAGGCCAGTATATTAACCTCATGGTGGCAACCCGAGGAACCAGGTAAACAGTTGGTACAAATAACAGACGAAACAAAAAGCTTGGGAATATTCTGAACGGAGCTTTGGAGCCTTGAAGTGCCATTGAGCGTACCAACATATGTATAATGGGGGTTCCAGAAGGAAAGGAGAGAGAGAAAGAGGCAGAAAGAATATTTGAAGAAATCATGGATGAAAACTTCTCAAATTTGGCCAGGTGCAGTGGCTCACGCCTGTCATCCTAGCACTCTGGGAGGCCAAGGCAGGAGGATCGCTTGAGGCCAGGAGTTCGAGACCAGCCTGAGCAAGAGCAAGACCCTGTCTCTACTAGAAATAGAAAGAAGTTAATTGGCCAACTAATATATATAGAAAAAATTAGCCGGGCATGGTGGCACATGCCTGTAGTCCCAGCTACCCGGGAGGCTGAGGCGGGAGGATCGCTTGAGCCCGGGAGTTGGAGGTTGCTATGAGCGAGGCTGACGCCACGGCACTCACTCTAGCCTGGGCGACAAAGTGAGACTCTGTCTCAAAAAAAAAAAAAAAAAAAAAAAAAAAAAAAAAAAAGAAAAGAAAAGAAAATTACAACAGCTACAACAAGCAGCAGCAACAACAAATCCTGAAGAAGGGGAGAATCTGACTATTCTAAGTTGCTACATTATATTATTTTTTATTTTTTTAGAGACAGGGTGCCACTCTGTCACCCAGATTGGAGTGCAGTGACCCAACTCTCATGCAAACTTCAAATTCCTGGCCTCAAGCAATCCTCCCCTCTCAGCCTCCTGAGTAGCTGAGACTACAGAAATGCACCCACTGTGCCTGGCCTGTATTATTTTAAATGTCAAATTTTCAACGACAACAAAAACGAGACATTTAAAGAAATAAGAAACCATACATACCCAGGAACAAAGTAATCAATGAAAATTATTTCTGAGGATGCCCAGACATTAGACTTACCAGACAAAGACTTTAAAGCAGATTTTTAAATATATTCAAAGAGGTAAAGGAAATCATCTCTAAAGAACTAAGAGGGCCAGGCATGATGGCTAGGATGTAATCCTAGCACTCCGGGAGGCCAAGGCAGGAGGATTGCTTGAGCTCAGGAGTTTGAGACCAGCCTGAGCAAGAGTGAGACCTCATCTCTACTAAAATTAGAAAAATTATCCAGGTGTCATGGTACATGGCTGTAGTCCCAGCTACTCGGGAGGCTGAGGCAGGAGGATCCCTTGAGCCCAGGGATTTGAGGCTGCTGTGAGCTATGATCATGCACTCCAGCCGGGGCAACAGAGCAAGACTCTGTCTCAGAAAAAAAAAAAAAGAACTAAAACAAAGTATAAGTCTGATGTCCAACCAAATAGAGTATATCAATAATGACATAAAAATTATTTTTTTTAAGAAAAAAAGAACCAAAGAGAAATTATGGAGTTAAAAGTTACAGTGACCGTAATGAAAAATTCCCTAGACAAGCTCAACAAGAGATTTACAAGTCAGGGCTGCATGACAGAGTGGACAAAGCCAGTGGGGAGAGAGACATTTTCATTTGTGTAGCACTCAGGATCCCAGACTTGCTTGAGCTGCGATAGATATTTTAGTTTTTATTTCCAAGAGTCTGCTCGTGCACACAGCTAAGATAAACTTCTCTCAGGCTGAGGATTCCGGCATAAGGAATTTGTTTTCGAGATCATTCCAGAAAGCTCCAGTAGGAGGAAGAGCAGGTGGCTGCTTTGGGCAACTGGGGCTCAATCTCAACGGGCATCCTTCAAGAGACTCTATGGGTCACATCCCAGAATCGCCCCCAGAGAAGGACTAGGAAGCTGGGGTATTTACCTACCAACTCTCACCCATCGCTCACTTGTTGAGGGTGGTTACAGCTCCACACAAAAGAAAGTCCCGAGGTGGACGGTCTTGGGTGTTTATAGTCAGACACTGTCAGCAAGCACCAGAATAGTACGATCCACAACAGGTACGTACCTACAACAGGGTACGCCCTCCAGATCCCCCGACTAGCCTGAAATGCCATAGGAGCACACACTGGGCCTCTATAATTCACCACTCTGTACCCAACAGCTTGTCCAGGACTTGGCACACAGTAGGTGCTCGATAAGTGTGTAGAGGATAAATGGATAAACATAAAATAAACTTGAGACAAACATATTTCATCCTCAAAGACAGACAAAGGATGGGGAAGGAGGAGTAAAAATTCGCTAGCGGATTCCACAGAATTCATGCTCCTGCAAACCTAATTGCCCCTAAATTTAGCACATTCCCCATTTCGAAGAGGGACTTTAAGAATAATCCAGGCACAGTTGGGGCGCACCTGTAGTCCCTGCTACGCAGAACGTTGAGGTGAGAGGATCCTTTGAGCCCAGGAGTTGGAGGCTGCAGTGAGCGAGGATCACGCTGCCACACTCCAACCTGGGCAACAGAGCAAGACCCTGTCTTAAATAAATAAATGCTTGGAGGCATCAGCATATCCCATATCCCATTGTGATAGTGATTGGTTAAAGCAGAGGTTCTCACCCAGGTGTGGTTCTACCTCCCAGGGAACAACTGGCAACATCTGTAGGGATTTGTGATTGTAAAAACTGAGGAAGAGGCTAGAGATGTTGTTACACATCCTACAATGCACAGGACAGCCCCCCACAGCAAAGAATAATTTGACTCCAAATATGAATGTTGCTAAGAGTAAGAAGCCCCAGGTTACAGGATGGATACATGACCCAATTGGAGTCAATAGAAAATCAACCACAGTTGTAGAAGTTCCTCCATTCCCTGCAAAGTGTAATATGGGTCTGTGACCTTTGCACCTATTTTGCTAACACAGAGAGAGGGCTGGAGCCATATGGAGTGGGGAAGAGAGGTTAGGCTGGGCACCATGTGGAGCCTGAGGATGCAAATGATGCCCAGAGAAAGCTGTAGAGATGAAGAAATGCTCAGTCCTTGTCATCTCACTTGAGCCACTAAATCAAATCTACCCTGAAGCTAATCCAAGCTAAAAAAACAAACAAATTCTTCTTTAAGCCAGCTGAGTTGACTCTTGTGTCATTTGCAACCAGGAGAACTCCAACTAACAGGGAGAATCAACGGACATTAAATCCCATCCTCCTTTCCTGGAGGGCAGCAGTGTAAACACAACCTTCCCTTGGAGCACAATTTGTTGCAAGAAACAGAAACCCACCCAAGCTGGCATATGTAAAGAAGTATTTATTACATGAATTCAAGATTATCTTCAGAACCCAAAGCAGCAGGAAGTAAAAGTGAGACTCATGCCAGCACCAGGCGCTTAGAAGGCAATTAATAAGTACCTGTTGATATCAATGGAATGAATGCTGAATTAACTGGAATTGACTGCATTGGGAACTAATACTCTCTCCAGGCTTCAGGAGCAATTTGAGCTCTCATTTCTGATTCTCCCTGCATATTAGCACCATTCTTCTGCTCTGCTTCTTGCATCAGCACCCACTGCCTCAAATTGGCCACCAATATTTCCTAATCTGCTGGTGGCCTTAAAAGCTCCACCAACTGATAACTTTCGTATCATCCCCACCAAAGAAAGTTCTCGAGCAAGGGAATCCAATTGGCTCATCTCAAGTCAGGTGATCACTCCTGATCTGATCAGTGGAGTCATCTGCCAAAAGAGGAAGCATGAGTGGGGAGGCAAGTAAAATGGGTTTACCTCCCAAATGGGAGCTTGAGTTAGTCCTGAGGAAACCCCACCAGCACCCACCCACTCCCCACCTAACCTAGACACAAACCGATGACACTGGGTGTTAACTATTCCTTTATTAGGTGGTGAGGGGAGTGGGGACTGTACAACGCAGGACCTGGGAATTCAGCTACACAGGGATTGTGACCAGAAGCCATATTACAAAAATAGCCTAAAAATACTTCTATTCTGCCATGAGGCCGGGCCAGGGGAGTACCAGGGAGAGGTGCCACCTAGGCAGCTCCTCTCTTTTCCTGAAGTCCCATATTTACATGGAGACAAAGTGGAATACACACATCTCCCCCGGCCCTCATTTCCCACCAGCCACCCCCCAGTTCCCGAAGGGAGGCGGCCCAGGCTTGGGGGGAGGGGTTGGAGCTGCAGGTGGGTTCTCAGGCCAGAAGGGCCCTTCCCCTTGAAGGCTACAAAACAAGTCCCATCTGGAATGCAGTGAAGTGAGGGAGGAGGGGTGGGGAGGAGGCTCCCAACTCTCCCCCCGACCCCTGGCCCCGGAGCGTGCGCCCAAGGGTGCCTACTTGGTACATACCCGGGTCGTGTACTCGGTACACGGGATCCCAGTCATGCCTGTGTACTCGGTACACAGAATCCAGCTTGGCCTAATGGGCCCACAGACTCAGCCCCACAGGGGCCCTGGGGGGTTCGGAGGGGGGAGGGAACATCTCCATATATATATTTTGTAAAAAATAATAATAATAATGTTTGCTTAAATGAATTTGTTTCTATACAAAACGTGTAAAAAAAAAAAAGGAAAGAAAATAATAATAATTCACTCGTTTCAGAGTGTGAGCAAATGGGAGGCCAGGAGGGGGAGGAAAGGAAGGAGGGAAGAGAGAATTCTGGGGGGAAGGCAAGAGGGGGTTCCCACCCATTTATAAATAAAGGAAGACTGAAGCCCTGGGCTGGGGACCTGTCTCGGTCACACCGCAGGGCGAAGGTGCAGGAGGACTGGCGGAGAGAGTGAGAGAAGAGAATGGAAGGACTCAAAGGGAAGGAGAGAGGAAAGAATCAGGATGGGATGTCTCTTCAGCTCCCCCAAGATCCAGGAGCGCAGGTGTGTCTCAGGCCAACACCTGCCTCTTGGGGGTGACTTCCGGCTGGGGCCCCAGCTGGGTCTGGGCCTGAGCGAGCACGCTGGGGACAGACAAGGGGAGGGGCTGGGCAGGCAGCGCCCCAGCGGCCGTGGCCGTGGCTGCGGTGGCCGTGGCCGGGCTGGGCGTGGAGTCGGACCAGTCCGAGAGAGAGGGGGGCGACGGGCTGGCCCAGTGCTCGGGGGACTCGGGGGACGGGGTCAGGTAAGGGTGCTCGCTCGGGACCCGCAGGAAGCGGGCCTTGGGGGGGCTGCCGCGAGCCCCGGCGGCCGGGTACTCCTCGCCGTGTCCCGGGGCTGCCAGGTAGGGCGGGGGCCGCTCCTGGGGGGAGACGGGGGCCCCGGCGTTGAGCAGCTGCGGTCCGGGGGCCAGCGGCAGCAGGAACGAGGGGCCTGGCGGGGCAGGCGGGGGCAGCCGGGCCCAGTCGAGGGGCACGGCCACAGGGTTCAGCAGGCCCAGGCTGAGCACGCAGCCCCCGGGGGGCTGGCGCCCCAGACCCGCCCGGCCCGCGCCGCCCAGCTGCGCCAGGGACACTGCGGTGGCCGCGTAGGGACCCTCGAGGGGGAAGCCGCCGGGGGAAGCGGGGGGCCCGCCAAAGGGCCGCGGGGAATCCAGCGAGTCCACAGGCGACAGCGTGACCGAGCTGTCGGCCAGGGGGCCCGGGCAGGCCAGAGTCAGCTTCTTGCCGCGTCCCCGGGTGCCCTGCGGCCCCAGCCCTGCCTTCCCGGGGGGCCTCCGGCTCTTCTTGGCCCCCGACTGTGCCGCCTTGAGGCCCGGGAGGAAGGCCCCCGGGGGGCAGAGCAGGGGCCCCAGGCCGTGGGGCCCCGGGGGGCTGCGGGGCCCGCTGGGCTGGTCCAGCAAGCGCACGATGTCCTGGTGCAGCCGCTCCTGCGCCACGTCCCGCGGCAGCCTGTCCAGGTGGTCCGTGATCTCGCGGTTGGCGAAGTGGTCCAGAAGCAGCTTGGCGGCCTCGTAGCTGCCCTCGCGGGCAGCCAGGAACAGCGGGGTCTCCTCCTGGGGGCCCGGAACCCACAGGCGTCAGGGTCAGCCTGGCCAACATCGGCAAGATGTCCCAGCCCCTGGGGTCCCTGAGAGCTAAGAGTCTGCCCTGACATCCTGGCTGTGCTGGGCAAGTTCTTTCCTTTAAACCACACTCATCCAGCACCTCCTCAGTGCCAGGCCCCAGAGCCAAGACTACGGTGGGTCAAGTGAGGTGCTCACCTTAGGCACGAAGTTTAAGGGGGCACCAAAAACCTCAGTCATCAAAGTAAATGATATTTTTATGCAATGGTTTTTTAAAAAAAAAAAAGAAAGTAAGATTAGTGCAAAAAAAAAAAAAAGCAAGCAATAATGAATAAAATATTGACATTTTAGGCTGGGCACAATGGCTCATGCCTGTAATCCTAGCACTCTGGGAGGAGGCCGAGGCGGGAGGATCCCTTGAGTTTAGGAGGTCAAGACCACCCTGGGCAATATAGTGAGACCCTGTCTCTACAAAAAAAATAAATAAATAAGAAAAAGTAGCCTGTAGTTCCAGCTACTTGGGAAGCTGAGGCGGGAGGATCGGATGGCTTGAGCCCAGGAGTTTGAGGCTGCAGTGAGCTATGATGATGGCACTGCACTCTAGCCCAGGCAACAGAGCAAGACTCTGTGTTTAAAAAAAAAAAATTGAAATTTTAAATACAGACAGAATCTGCCCTGCATGCCTCTGAGCCTCACTCTTCCCATTTGCAAAATGAGATTTCATAATACCACGTTGAGAGAATTTTTAAACAACGATCATAATAGTTACCTTTCACTGAGGACCTGCTAAGCACTTTGCAAATGCATTAGCTCCCTGAACCCTCAGGAAATGCAGTGAAGTGGGTACTATTGCTTCCCCACTTCACAGATGAGGACTCTGAGGTTCAGAGAAGAAGTTCAGAGAAGTCAAGCAACTTGCCCAAGGTCACCCAGCAACTGCCACAAACTTCCTCCTCTGATCCGTTGTCAGAGCCTGTGCCCCAAATCCCACCGCTGAAAGCTGGCAGGGCAAATGTCCACACCAGCCTTACCTCGCCCTGCTCTCTGCCGCCTGCAGGGGGCTGTGCCAGTATTGATGCCCAGGTAGACCGAGGGCCAGGGCTCACCTTGCTGTCCTGCATGTCCTTGTTGGCTCCGTTTTTGAGCAGGGCCAACGTGGCCTCCACGTTGTTCACAGCTGCGGCCCAGTGTAAGGCTGATTTCCCTGGGCGGGGGGGAAGGAGGGAGGGAAGGTGAGGACCAGGCTCAGGTTCCAGGCCCCCCACGGCAGGGAGGCTGGGAATTGTGTATAACACGGCCTGCGGGGAGAGAGGGCAGGCCTGCCGTGAATATCCGGGCACCTGCGTTTGGGTCTATGTGTGTGCAGATCTGTAGAGTGATTCTTTCTGTCCAAGCGT
Source organism: Mirza zaza (assembly GCA_008750895.1). Taxonomy (NCBI): domain Eukaryota; kingdom Metazoa; phylum Chordata; class Mammalia; order Primates; family Cheirogaleidae; genus Mirza; species Mirza zaza. Next base: position 13,494 of record VSMD01082198.1, read on the forward strand.
GTGGGCGGGGGAGGGGGGCACTCAATTTGTGTGCGTGCGTGTGTTTATGCACACAAGTGATTCTTCAAACACAGGGAGCACTTGTGGACTCACTTGGTTGAACCTAGAGCTGTGCTGTCCAATGCAGTGGCCACTAATCACAAGCAGTTCTTTAGATTTAAATTAAAATAGGTGCCAGGACCATTCAGTGAGGAAACAAGTAGTCCTCTCAACTAACGATGCTGGAACAACCGGATCTCCACATACAAAAGAATGGAGTCGAACCTCACACCATATATGCACCGACGACCTCAAAATGGATCAGAGACCTAAATGTAACAGCTCAAACTATGAAACATCTAGCCAGGCTTGGTGGCTCATGCCTATAATCCCAGTGCTTTGGGAAGCTGAGGCGGGAGAATCACTTGAGGCAAGGAATTTGAGACCAGCCTGGGCAACATAGCAAGATCCCATCTCTAAAAAATAAATAAATAAATAAATTTGTTTAAATTAGCCAGGCATGGTGGTGTGTGCCTGTAGTTCTAGCTACTCGGGAGGCAGGGGCAGGAGGATCACTTGAGCCTAGTTCAAAATTACAGTAAGCTAGCATCAGGCCACCGTACTCCAGCCTGGGTGACAGAGCAAGACCTCATCTCAAAAAAAAAATAAAATAAATAAATATATATATATACACACACACACACATATATAATCTATATAGAAGAAAAGAAAACATAGTAGTGAATCTTCAATCTTCATGACTTTGAATTAGGCACAGATTCTTAGATATGACACCAAAAACACAAGCCATGTTAACAACTAAATAGATAAATTAGACATCATCAAAATTAAGGCTTTTGAGGCCGGGCGAGGCGGCTCACGCCTGTCATCCTAGCACTCTGGGAGGCCGAGGCGGGCGGATTGCTCGAGGTCGGGAGTTCAAAACCACCCTGAGTAAGATCGAGCCCCCGTCTCTGCTAAAAATAGAAAGAAATTAATTTGCCAACTGAAAATATATAGAAAAAAAATCAGCCGGGCGTGGTGGCGCATGCCCGTAGTCCCAGCTACTCGGGAGGCTGAGGCAGGAGGATCACTTGAGCCCCGGAGTGTGAGGTCGCCGTGAGCGAGGCTGACGCCACGGCACTCACTCTAGCCCGGGCAACAGAGCGAGACTCTTGTCTAAAAGAAAAGAAAAAAAAAGAATTCTCTAACCCCTCCTTGCTAGTGCAGTGGTGAGTAAGCAAAAAGTTGAAAAATATGAAATAGAATGAAAGAATTGTCCGACCCTACGGCGCTGGCGTTGGGAACTCCTGCTCCACGTGGCTGTGGGCGTCCGAGAGTGTCTGCGGCTGTGTGAGGCCCTCTGGGCCTGAAGACGGACTGCTGGGACCCTGCACAGGTTGGGCCCTGGGCAAGGAGACACCTGCGCCCGCCCGGAGCCGCCACCACGTGCAGCTTTGGCCGATTTGCAAAATTGCCGCAACTGCCCAGCAGGTGGCGCAGTCGATCAAGCTCCCCTGATGGAGCGGATGGAAATGACACGTCCTGGGCAAGGGTGCCTTTTTCTAAATCCCCGAGGCTCGCTAAAGGCTAGGGCGGGCCGCCCTGCAGGACGGTCCAGGTCCAGAGTGGAGCTCGGTTAGGCGTGCGTGAGCCTCAGCCATCGATCGGGTCCCAGCGTGGGTGTGAGTTCACCCCGATGCCACAGTCAGGGCCCAGGTCACACCTCCCTGGCCCCAGCCTCCACCTGCCCGTTCCTCTGCCAGCCTACCCAGCTCATCCACAGCGTTGACGTCGGCGTGGCTGGCGATGAGCTCTTCCACCATGCCCTCCACCGCCAGGCGGGCTGCCAGGATCAGCGCCGTCGAGCCGTCCGCCATGCGGGCGTCCAGGTCTGTAGAGCGGTTCCGGATGAGAATCTGGGAGAGAGAGAAGGAGAGAGAGGACGCAGTAGGAAGAGAGGACAGTGGTGGCAGGAACAGAGGGGGCAGGAGCACCCCTCGCTCCCCTGAAGTCCCCAACCCCCATAGTCCTGAAATGGATGAGCTCCAGGGAGCAGCTGCTTCTCAGAGACTGTATCCTGGTGTATCCCCATTTTCCAACTCATAAACGTGAGTTTTTTGTTGTGTTTGGTTTTTTGGGTTTTTTTTTTTTTTGAGACAGAGTCTTGCTTTGTTGCCCAGGCTAGAGTGAGTGCCGCGGCGTCAGCCTCGCTCACAGCAACCTCAGACTCCTGGGCTCAAGCGATCCTCCTGCCTCAGCCTCCCGAGTAGCTGGGACTACAGGCATGTGTCACCATGCCCGGCTAATTTTTTCTATATATATATTAGTTGGCCAATTAATTTCTTTCTGTTTATAGTAGAGACGGGGTCTCGCTCTTGCTCAGGCTGGTTTCGAACTCCTGACCTCGAGCGATCCTCCCGCCTCAGCCTCCAGAGTGCTAGGATTACAGGCATGAGCCTCCTCCCCTGGCCTATGGTTTTTGTTTTTGAGATAAGGTCTCACTGTGTTGCCCCAGGCTAGAATGTTGTGGTGTCAGCCTAGCTCATAGCAGCCACCAACTCCTGGGCTCAAGCGATCCTCCTGCCTCAGCCTCCCAAATAGCTGGGACTACAGGCATGTGCCACCACACCTAGCTCATTTTTTCTGTATATGTCTAGATGTCCAGCTAATTTCTTTCTATTTTTAGTAGAGACGGGGGTCTCGCTCTTGCTCAGGCTAGTCTCGAACTCCTGACCTTGAGCGATCCTCCCACCTCAGCCTCCCAGAGTGCTGGGATGACAGGCGTGAGCTGCACAGCACCCGGCCCACATGAGTTCTCAAAGGCAGCTAGCTCAGCACCCAAGTGTGCACACGCCGGCCCCGGCTGTGAAGCCCACAGGGCAGGTCTGTCTCACCTGGAAGACGCCCTGGGCATCGGCGGTGACGGCCGTGTGCAGGGGGGTTCGGCCCGAGTGGTCCTGGGCGTTAGTGTCGGCGCCGGCGTCCAGCAGCCGCTTGGCGGCGTCGGCCCGAGCGTAGCGGGCGGCCAGGTGCAGGGCGGTCTCGCCCGTGCGGTCCGTCCGGGCCCCGAGCTGGGCGCCCTGGCAGATCAGGTCCGAGATGATGCTGGCTGAGGCGTCGTCCGCCTCGTCCTCCTCGGTGGGTGTGGGTTCCAGGGCCCCGCCGCAGAAGGAAGCCAGCATCAGCGGGGTGAAGCCGTCTGCAGGGACGAGAGCCTGTCACCAGGGAGGTGGGCACCGGGCTCTTCCCGGCGAATATCATCAAGAGCGCCGGTTCAGGGGCACGCGGGAGACGTAGGAGGGCGAGAAGGAGGGACGGATCCTCCCACCCGCCCAGCCACGCCCAGGACGAGGAACCCTGGGTGCGTGATTTGTTTCGGGATTCCCAGGGAGCAGGGGACACGGGGTGAGGAAGGAAGGGAGTCAAGCAAGCAAGCGTGCAACCTCGGGAAAATTCCCGAAGGGTTATTCCAGCCTGACCCCGCAGGGGACTCTGGAATGAGTTGTACCCAGAGTTATAATCCAGCTCAAGAAAAAAGAGGAGAGGAGAGGAAAGGAAAGGAAAGGAAAAGAAAGGAAAGGAAAGGAAAGGAAAGGAAAGGAAAGGAAAGGAAAGGAAAGGAAAAAGGAAAGGAAAAAGGAAAGGAAAGGAGAAAGGAAAAAGGAAAGGGGAAAGGAAAGAGAAAGAAAGAAAGAAAGAAAGAAAGAAAGAAAGAAAGAAAGAAAGAAAGAAAGAAAGAAAGAAAGGAAAGGAAAAGAAAAGAAAAGAAAAGAAAGAAAGAAAGAGAGAGAGAGAGAGGAAACATCCCGTTCATACTCCTGCATCCACTAGCTATGGGCCACCCCCAGGGACATAAAATCCCAGGCATTTCTGTCCCCAGTAGCCAGAGGGACTTCAAAAGCAAGCCACAGTGCAGGGCACCTGGAGCAAAAACAAAACAAAGCCGGAGCGGGAACACCCTGAAACGTGGTAAAGACGGCTCTAACAGGGTCCAGGGACCATAGCCTGCTACCCTCTGCACGGCCCTCTGCATCCCATTCCCCATCCTCAAGCCCTGGGTAGAGCCCAGTCCCCTTCCCTGGCTCCAGGACAGGTATGTGGGCCTGGCCTGGTTAATCTGCATATTTCCGCCCCCCTGGCCAGACTGATTGGCTCAAAAATGAGCATGTGACCCTAGTCTGTCCAATCGGAATGCATCCTGGGACTTTTGCTGGAGCCATTGAGAAGGTTTCGTTTCGGAAGATGGGAGCCTAGGGACAGAGAGGGGAAGACCAAGGCCTGGATCCAAATGTGCCTGCTGCTTCAAGTTACATGACTTAGTAAAGCCCTTGATTTACTTAAGCTAGTTTGAGTTGGGCTTTTGTCATTTACAACCAAGAGTCTTTTTTTTTGAGACAGAGTCTCACTCTGTTGCCCAGGCTAGAGAGAGTACCGTGGTGTCAGCCTAGCTCACAGCAGCCTCAAACTCCTGGGCTCAAGCGATCCTCCTGCCTCAGCCTCCCGAGTAGCTGGGACTACAGGCATGCGCCACCACACCCAGCTAATATTTTCCTATATATATTAGTTGGCCAATTAATTTCTTCCTATTTTTAGTAGAGCCGGGGGTCTCGCTCTCGCTCAGGCTGGTTTTGAACTCCTGAGCTCGAGCAACCCGCCCGCCTTGGCCTCCCAGAGTGCTGGGATGACAGGTGTGAGCCACCGCGCCCGGCCCACAACCAAGAGTCTTGATTCAACAACACCCACCCCCCCAAAGAAGTCCTAACACACCCCGGTTCTCCCTAGAACACAGACTCAGATGTGACCTCTCACAAGTAGGATGGATAAGGGGCACCCCCTGGGGTGGGGGGCGCCGTGCCGGACCTGGGCCTCGCACGTTGACATCCATGCCGTCGGCATCTGCGTCCCCCTGCGGCGGTGTCGGCGCCATGGCTGGGGCCACGCGGATGTCGGCGGCAACCAGGTGGTGTTGAGTCCACTGTCGGCAATCCACAGCCTCCTCGGCTCCCACGCCAGGCTCCTCCACCTGGGGGGACAGGGACACAGGTTCTCAGATCTCACTCTTTGGAGACTGGGAGAGACACTCCCAGGGACAGGGCTGGGTGTTCCCGCAGGCCTGTCTCACGGAGCTGCACACACAGCCCTGGGAAACCGTTAGCAGCTAGCTTTTTTTTTATATAGATTGGGAAATGGATGTGTGCCAGAGCTCCGGGAGCTACTGAGAAGTAAGAGATGGGATTTTCAATCCGGGTTGGAAGGAGCAAGAGGCTGCAAACCCAAAGCGAGCAACCCACAAACAGGCACACGCAGTGTGGCGCCTGCCAGCACGCACGCTGGACGCAGACACACCCAAAAATGGAATTAAGAGAATAATTCCATTGACAACAGAATCAAGGAAAAGGAAGTGTTTAGAATTAAATATAACAAGGCCGGGCGCGGAGGCTCACGCCTGTAATCCTAGCTCTCTGGGAGGCCGAGGTGGGCGGATCGTTTGAGCTCAGGAGTTCGAGACCAGCCTGAGCAAGAGAGAGACCCCGTCTCTACTAAAAATAGAAAGAAATTAATTGGCCAACTAATATATATAGAAAAAATTAGCCGGGCATGGTGGCGCATGCCTGTAGTCCCAGCTACTTGGGAGGCTGAGGCAGCAGGATTGCTTGAGCCCAGGAGTTTGAGGTTGCTGTGAGCTAGGCTGACGCCACGGCACTCACTCTAGCCTGGGCAACAAAGTGAGACTCTGTCTCAAAAAAAAAAAAAAAAGAATTAAATATAACAAAAGAACCCAAAAGATCCAATGACACTCTACAAAAAAGACACCTGCACTCGAATGTTTATAGCAGCATAATTCATAATCGCAAGGCTGTGGAAACAGTCCAAGTGCCCATCAATCCAAGAATGGATTAATAAAACGTGGTGCATGTACACCATAGAGTACTATTCAGCACTAAGAAACAACGGTGATATAGCACATCTTATATTTTCCTGGTTAGAGCTGGAACCCACACTACTAAGTGAAGTATCCCAAGAATGGAAAAACAAGCACCACATATACTCACCAGCAAACTGGTACTAACTGAGCAGCACCTAAGTGGACACATAGGAACTACAGTAATAGGGTATCGGGCAGGGGGGAGGGGGGTGGGGAGCAGGTATGTACATACATGAGTGAGATGTGCACCATCTGGGGGATGGTCATGCTGGAAACTCAGACTTGTGGAGGGAGAGGGGAGGAAAGGGCATTGTTTGAAACCTTAAAATTTGTACCCCTATAATATGCCGAAATAAAAAAAAAATTAACAAAAGAGGTACAAAACTTGGATTCTGAGAATTACGAATCACTGGTAGAAAGAAACACAGCCTGGGCAACATAGCAAGACCCTGTCTCTAAAAAAAGAAAAAGTTTAAAAAAAAAAAAAATTAGCCTGCACAGCGGCACATGCCTGTAGTCCCAGCTACTAAGAAGGCTGAGGCAGGAGGATCGCTTGAGCCCAGGAGTTGGAGGCTGCAGTGAGTTATGATTGCTCCACTGCACTCCAGCCTAGAATGACAGAGCAAGACCCTCTCATTAAAATAAAAATATATATATATTAATTTTTAAATTTATAAAAAGACCCATAGGGGTGGAGAGGGGGTCCCTCAAGGACCAGTATTAATCTGGAAAGTGATCTAACAATCGATAAGCCACATGGAATTCCCACCTGGCACCCCGAACACGATCAGGACCGAACACTCACAAACCTACGTCTTTACCTTTGCAGGCCCAGCACCTGGGGCTCTGGCAAGAGCTTGATCAATTTCAGGTTCGCCGTTCAAAAGGCGCGAGAGACATTATGCAGACAGGACAGAATATTCTTAACCAGCCTGCCTAGGGATTTGAGAGCTGAGGGGCCCCACAGAGCCTGATCAAGCGAGATCTGACCTTAAGGACCGAGGCAGGGAAGCTGAGCTTCGTGAAAGGGGAGGGCTGGGCCATGCACAGCTAGACAGAAAAGGGCCAGAGAGGATGGGACAGCATTTGACGCAGGTTCGAGTTCCAACTCTGCCCCTTTAGTAGCTGTGTGGCCCTGGGCAAATCACATCAGAGCGAGCTTCTCCCTGGCAAAATCGAGATGACGCCATCGCCCCAGGATGCTAAGATGTAGCCAAAGCACAGTGGGCCGGCACGTTCAATACCCACTTTGGGATGGGAAAGGAAGGAAAAAAGAGTCTGGACGGAGCAGATTCCTTTGGCTGCGGATTGTGACATACAGACGCCTCCATTTCACAAACGCTAAAATACACACGGAGGAAAGGCGGCTGTAAAAGGAAGTGCATGTCCATAGCTGCTCTACGGGGTCCTCGAAAAGGTGAAATGAGATGCTTGGTGTGCACGAGAGACGTTCAGCAGGTGCCCATGTAATGCTAGTAAGAGGCTGTCATGAATAGAACTGCGCCCCCTCTAAGAATCACACAGTGAAACCCTAACCTTCCATGTGACTGTAATTGGGAGACAGGGTCTTTAAGGGGGTGACTGAGGTTAGATAAGGTGGTAAACCTGGGGCCATAAGCCAATAGGACTCGTGTCTAACAGGATACACTTAATGCACTTGTAACTGGAAAAGACAGCAGATTTTTTTTTTTTTTTTTTTTGAGACAGAGTCTCGCTTGTGTCGCCCAGGCTAGAGTGAGTGCCGTGGCGTCAGCCTCGCTCACAGCAACCTCCAACTCCTGGGCTCAAGCCATCCTCCTGCCTCAGCCTCCCGAGTAGCTGGGACTACAGGCACGCGCCACTGCGCCCGGCTCATTTTTTTTCATATGTATTAGTTGGCCAAGTAATTTCTTTCTATTTAGAGTAGAGACGGGGGTCTCGCTCTTGCTCTGGCTGGTTTCGAACTCCCGACCTTGAGCGATCCGCCCGCCTCGGCCCCCCAGAGTGCTGGGATGACAGGCGTGAGCCACCGCGCCCGGCCAACAGCAGATGTTGATCTCTCTCTCTCTCTCCCCCTCTCCCTCTCCCTCTCCGTCTCCTCCACGCACACAGAGGCACAGAGGAAAGGCCATGAGAGCACCCAGCAAGAAGGTGGCTGTTTGCAAGCCAGGAAAAGAGCCCTCACCAGCTCACCGGGAACCAACCCCGACAGCACCTTGGTCTCGGACTCCCGCCCTCCAGAACGGTGGGAAGCTACATTTCTTTTGTTTAAGCCACCCAGTCTGTGGGATTCTGTTCCGGCACCCCGAGCCGACTAGCACAGAGCCCACGGGCGGGCGAGGCTCCGAGACAGGAAATGGGCGTCAGGACTAGCAGGTAGCACTTCCAGGCTGAGCATGCCGAACAAAGTCGGAACTAAGGAGGGGGAAGGCGAAGTCGCTGTCTCTGCACCAAGGGGCCTGCGCCAGGGAGACCCGGGCTGGCCTGGGGGCAGAGGCCTGGCTGGGGAGGGGCGGGATGAGGTAAGGAAACTTCTACGCACCCGGAGGGACTCTATGGGCCCCCGATGGCACATCTGCTCCCTCCCTCTGAAGCCACAGAGCCGTGGCAAGGAGAAAGTGAGGTCAGCAGGCAGGACCAGGGAGCTGGGGAGAGCGGACACTTCCCCGGGGCTCTCCCACCGACCACTGGGGACCCTCCCACACCCAGGACCTTGAGGGCAGGTGGTGGGAGGAGCAGCACCTTCAGTCGCTTGGCCTCTGGGCACTCCGGGTCCATCCAGTCCTCAGCCACCTCCCCCATCAGACTCTCGCCCTTGGCCATGCTCCTGTGGGGACGGTGGGAAGCAGGGACGTCAGAGCGGGCGCCGGAGGTGCCTGGCGCGGAAAGGGGATTTGGTGCGGGGCCAGGGCACAGGCGGTCGAGGTGAGGTCGGGGGGTCTGGAGCTGGGATCGGGGCTCTTGGGCCAGAAGCCGGAGGGGGCAGAGTCAAGGCACGGAGAAAGAAATGGGACGTGGGAAGTAAGTCGGGGCGCCCCCCAGGGACCATGGAGCCGGAGGACGGACGGGTGGAGGGTGGAATCCGAAGCCAGGGCGAAGCTGGGATCCCAGGGTCACGGGACCCCGTAGCTGGGCACAGGGGCGAGCGGGCGGGGTTCTCACTTCATGCCGAGCGCGTCTTGGCCCACGGGCTCCCGCCGGCCCTTGTGGCCCCCGGCCACGTCCTTGTGCAGCGCGAAGCCCTCGGGGAACCAGAGGGTGCTGTGCTCGCGCTTGCGCCGGGCCACCATGACGCCCAGGACCAGGACGACCAGCAGGAAGACGGCGCCTGCAGCCAGCAGCGGCAGCAGCGGCACGCTGGGCTCCGGGGGCTCCAGCGGCTCCCCTGCGGGCGGGAAGCGGAGGGCCGGGCTTCAGCCACGCGGGCACAAAGCCAGGCCTCAGGGGGCGGGGCTTCGGTCAAGGGCGGGGCTTTAGCCACAGAAGGGCGGGGGAGGGTGGGGCTTTGACCGTGGGGGCGGGGCTTCGGCCACGGGGGCGGGGCTTTAGCCACAGA
>VSMD01082201.1:0-20613 GCA_008750895.1 Mirza zaza
TGTGCGCTGCACGCGGGCAGCAGACGTGGGCCAGAGGTCCGGCTGCATAACTCCGTAGTTGACTGACCGTCAGATGACCCTGGGTATTGCTGGTCTTAATAAACACTGCCGTTCTACTGAGGACTGGAAAAAGGAACAACTGATTGGTGCCCGTATGTTATCTGAGAGGCTTTTAAATGCTCTCTCTTCTTGGTTTTTCAGCCTGAGAGACACTCTGGTAGGCTGTATGGAAACTAAAGAGAGTGAAATTCTTCCTGAAGTGGAGTACCAGTTCCCGGGAGAGATCCTGCTCTCGAATTGTGTCTGCGTGTGGAAAATGGCAGCCTCGCTGAAACGGGATCGACAGATGCGATAGAATCGCCTCCTCAGCGCTGGGTTTGGGGAGACTTGGGAGGAAGGCTCTGCCCCCGCACCCGAGGCCCGGATCCCATCACTGGCCGCTGCCTTTGTGAGTGCTCAGGAGGAAGCTGTTGGCGCAGCACTAAACTCAAGACCAGGCTGTGCTGTGTGAGCTGCTTCTGAAACGAGGATGTATCCAAACTTCCTCAGCCTGTGAAATCTGTTCGTTCGAGGAGTCGATGAAGACTACATGGAATTGGACATAACCTGCCATCGTTTACATCACAGGAGGGACAAAGAAGCTTCTCAGCCTCACAGGCAGTGATGGCCTGTGTCTGGAACCTCTGGCACTTCCTCAGACGCAGGTCCTTCCTCAGACTACTGCATAATTAGAGGGAGGGGACAAAACAGGGCCACTAGTTTTGCTTTTATCGTTTTTCTAAGTTATTCTATACTCAGGAAAGAATCTGGTTTTCTTCTTTCTTCCATGACCTTAAATTCTGAGTACTATACAGATATTTCTGGGTTTCCAAAAAGATGTGAAAAAGTACTAGACTCTTCTGTCTTCTCACAAATACAAGAAACATCAGGACATTTTGTAAGTGCCTTAAGACCAAACTAACAAGATCTCACCAGACCCGCGTGAGTCACTGCCACGTCTCAGAGGGCGAGAGCCAGAGAGCCTGCGTTGTGAAGAGCTCTGGGCCAGGCGTCAGGGACACTTCTAGGTCTTAGTTTCCTCACGTACAAAATGAAGGGAGTGGGTTGGTGGCCAAAGGTCCTTACAATTCTAATGCTTTTAAATTCTAAATGAACGTTGATTAATGTCAACTTGGATCAAAGGCATGGTTTTGGCAATCCTGTGGGGAGTTTTTGGTTGGCTAGCATTATGCCAAATAAACACGCAGTTGTAGTGCGATCTCAACCTCCCCGAGTGTATGAATACCTAGGCCTTTATTTGGGTCTCAGCCAAGGCACAAAAACTAACACTCAGAGACAGTATAAAACCACTTAAATTTCTGAAAAAGGAGAAGGAAAACAGTCAAGTAGCCCTGACCTTGTGCTGCTTTTCTCATTGTGTTATCTTTCTCCCCTCTCCCCGCCAAATCTACTTTGGTACTTACGACCTCTCCAGACTAATCCCTGTTCCTGGGTAGCTCAGTACCCACCTGCACTGAGATCACAATAGCAACTGTTTACAAGTTAGAGGCAATATTCTTAATATGCAGTTAAAGTGAGTTAATGACTCAATCAACTTGCAATTGGGCCCAAGGAGTGAAAGCTACAAAAATTCAAAATGCTAGTGTAGGACACGGCCGTGCACTCCTTGAGCACCACTGGCGAGAGTTTCAGAAGGGCCGCACCATTCCCATCACTTTGATACCTGCTTCAGTGCTTGACGGAGTCAGGCAGTAACTCATTTCATACAATATCCACTTGCATTTAGTAACCTGTGATTGTTTTATCATTCTGACCTATGCAAAGCCACTCCCTGCAGACATCTGCATCCTGGCCTGCCTATATATAGAATTGGGGAGTTGGGGTTGGCATGTTTTCATCTCTTCAGCTTATACTTGGAACTCCTTTGATAACTCAGAGCTGGCAGGAAGCTCACCCTGGCCATCCGGTGGCAGCTCACACCCAGTTTCTCACTGTGCCACACCTTAGCAGGCGGGCGTCAGGGGTCAATTTCTTGCTATGAAAGCCTTTCCCCACCCCTTTTGGCCTGGGAATTTTTTCCCACCTTTAGTAAAGGTTTTTAATTAAGATGTTTCATTTTGTATGTTATGCTTTAAAACCTTAACTGTCATATCCTGCATTATGTTGTTTGTGCAAAAACACACTGGCCTAGCAAAAGCAAAAGTACATTTTATTATACTTGTCATACCTGTTTTAATAAACTTGAGCTTTGCTGCTAAGGAATCCTTCTCTTTGGAGGCAGAGCTTCTATTCATGGTGCATGGACATCAAGTAGGCTTCTGGGAAGGGTTTCGTTTTTTGGGGAAATGTTGTTGCAGAAGTATCCAGGAAGTGGAAGGTTCAGGACAGAAAATGTACATTCTGGTTTAGAATGTGAGACAGTAAACTTTTCCTCTGGACAGAAGGACAGCAGAACTGTTGAGTCCACAGTGGAGTTTAGCGCCACTCCCTGTGGCTGATCTCAGACTTACAAGCTGAGTGGAGTCCTGGAGTGAAGCTGTCCCATGCCCAGCCTGAAGTGACTTTGCTGGAAGCAGCAGAGCTGCAGCCAGCAATGAGCAAGGAGAGGAGCTAACTCCTGCCAATGCCTTGGGCTGTGGGAGGGGAGGAGTGCCTCATAACAGGAAGTAACGGTAGTGAGGGAATTGGGGGGGGGAGGGCCTGCAGGAAGGCTCAGTGTTATGTTTGAGGGGTAAAAATGCCACTCGAAAGTGGAAAATTGCATTTTCTCTTCCAAAGAGGAAGGTTCCTCCAGGAGAGAAACCTGTGGTCTGGAGCCACAGCTAGAAGAGACATGCTGGCCTACAAAGTAAGATGCACTTTGTCCTGCTGCCAGGCTTGCCTCTTGACCCCACGGTTTCTGTTCCAGACCCCAGGTAGTAACTCGTCTCATATAATATCCACTTGCATCTAGGAAACTCAGTCGCCTCATCTCCAACCCTCCCAACCCCTCTACTCGTTTTCACTCCCACCCAAATCCATGTCCCTGGACATCTCCCTATAGCACGCTGCTTTTTCCTTTCAGCCCTGTGTTGGTGGTGACTTACCTGAAAATCTTAACAACTGATCATTGTCCCCTTGAAGACATTATTGGGTGTGCAAATTATTTACCTACCTTTGATGGTTACAAGATTTAGTCATTTGTCAACTGAGACAGCCATGAGCTATTTCAGTTATTCCCATGTGTTCAGGTAATTCCAACTTAAAAACAAAGTTCGAGCCATAAACGATCATTGTGAAGAAAAAGTCAGCTCAAAGTGTCAGCTAAGTAGGTAAAGCTACCGCAGGCTAGCCATGCAGGTGCCCGCTAGTGTGCTCTAGGACAGCGTTTCTGATTTAACACATCACATCCAGGCTGCAGAGGGGAGGCCCAGAGCAGACCCGCACAGGCCCGGTGGACACTCTCCTCCGTGTGGGAGGTGTCTCACCAAATGCTTGAAGGGGGAAAAATTCCCGTTTTCTTAGGTTTTTTTTTTCCTTTCTATTTTTTGATTATTTTTCTAGATGACTTCATTTCTAAGAAGGGGGCAGTGGAGAGGGAGGAGGAGGAGCGAGGAGAGAGAGGGAGGGCCAAGGGGGCGGCAGGAGAAGAGCAGAGCCTTGGCCGGGCCTGGGGCTGTCTGTCCTGACCCCGGGTTTCCAGCCATGTGTGGGCGTTTCTTCCCCCCACCCCCGGGGCAGAGGCTGGCTCTCGTCCAGCGGGCTCAGGAGGGGAAGGGGCTTCGGGAACTGTCTCGGGTGTGCCGTCCCCCCTCCGCCTGCTCCACGGACAGAGCTGAGAACGACTCCGGGACAGACGTCTCCTCGTCCCACACGCCATTGAGAACAGCAGAGCCCACTCTGGCCGGCCCAACGGAACCCAGTGCGGGATATTAGGAGGCTCATAGAATCTTCCAGAGAGCCTTGGCGGTGGTCTTGGCCTCCATGTAACCAGGGGCAACGCCCACCACACGGCCTCCCCCACTGGCACAGACCCCGCAGGCCACACTGGCTGCTTCAAACACCAGGGCCCTGCGCTGTCACCCTCGCCAGACAGGGGTCCTGGGAGTGTTTGCTTTCTGCTATCACTCACTTCCGAGCTCAGTCAGGTGGTTTGGGCGCCGGAGCGGGCCCTGTGCCTGCAGTGTAGCCTCGAGAGAGGCAGGAACAAGATGCCGACCCTGGCCTGTCTCCCCCTACCCCAGCTTCTGCTGCTTTGGGGTGGCACAGGACAGAGCCCCCCTGCTATGGTGAAGGGACCCCTTGGTCCACTGGGCAGGGGTCTTACAGAAAGCCAGACTCCACAGAAAGGCCCGAGTGCCCGGGGCTGACAAGTGTGGCTCCTCCTCTGGCCGCTGACCCCGGAGGCGCGAGGGCCGAGCGCCGCGCTGGGCGTTGCTTGCGCCCTCACACTGCGGAACGGGCGTGTGGGTCTGGCCCACGGTCAGCAGCCCGAAATGAGCCGGCCAGTTCCTACAGTCCTCGTGCCCAAACCCAGCCCCACGCCCTGGTGACCTCAGGCACATTCCTAAGAGCTCTCTGGACTGAAGGCTCCCTGTACACCTACAGCTGTGACAAGCACAGGGGGTGTCTCAGTCACAGGATGGGTAGCAAGGAAGCCTGTGTGGGCTGTGACTGTGACTGTGACCCAGCCTGTGACTGAGACGCCCCTGTGCTTGTCACAGCAGTGGCTGCACAGCTGCGCAGGAGGACAAAGCGTATCATCAACAGGAGGCGGGACCTGGGCTAGTCCTCTTGCCCACAGGCTCCCCGTGAGGCACCTGTGGAACATGCTGGAACCTGCTTCCGCCAATGAGCACCCAGGGACACTGCAGCACCTCATAGCACCTGGTCACCCAGCCAGCCCCAATGAGCATCTCCCCTCCTTCTGTGACTGCTGTGCCATGGGGAGGGGTCGCCTGGGCTCCGCACGCACAGCCCCACTTGTCCTGGAGTAAGCCCACTTCTTGTGGAAATTTCTAGAATAGAGGCTGCACCATCAAGTGAGGGCAGCTACATAGGCTGGGCCTCTTTTGCACCTGCGCCCCTGCGGCCCAGGCCTACAAATGGGCTTTAGGGTGGGAGCAGAGGGGAGAAGGGGCACGGCACCCTGCCTCACAGTGCAGACTGCCCCTGAGTGTCTCCCGCTCTTGGCTGAAATGAGACTCCCCTCCCCCTCCTCCCAGGCCGCGCAACTGCACCACGGGCAGCACAGGTGTCAGGGGCCCGAGGGACAGCAGGCAGTACCGAGGCCCAGCCACCCCAGCTCAGACCCCTCCCAGGTCAGGGCGGAGGCAGCTCAGCAGGGCTGGTTTACAAACGAACTCTGAAAACAACAGAAATGAGCAAGCAGAGCCGGTGTGTTCAAAGGGGCGGGTGGAGAAGCAGCCTTGGGGCTTGTCCAGGCTGGCGACCCTGAATCCTCTTCCCAGCTCCAGGAAGGTGTCTCACATGCTGTCAGACAGGTCTGGCACCGGGCCCGTGGGCTCTGTCCTCCTCTAAGGCACCCTGACCATGGACCACCAGCTAATGCCAGAGCAGGGAGGGATGGTCACCTCCAACCTACCTCGAGCAGCGCTGTGCCTGCTATGTCACCGTGAGTGGTGCAGTGTCTTCGGGGACTGGGCGCTCCACCCACAGCTGGGAGGTGAGGTTCCCCAAAGTCCCTAGAGACCAGCTCCTGCGGGCGGTCATGGTCCCGAGGCCGGGGTTGGGTGGCCAGTGGCCTTTGCATCTTCACGGTGCCCAGCTGCACTCGATGGCCAGCCTTGCACTGCTGCTCCTGGGAGGCTGGCTTTGGGACTTTCAGGTCTGTCCTGGCGCCTTGGCTGCGGTGCGCTTGAAGCCCGGCCTCACTGGTGGGCTCTCCTGAGCCTCCTTCGGGGCAGGACTTTGGCCTCTGCACTTTCTGGCTCCTGGTCACGACATGGAAAAGGAACAGCAGCATCAAAGGCCAGCTCCAGCCTGAACTCCCCCTTGCTCCCCAGGTGGTCTCTGGAAGCTGCGGCAGATCCCAGTGCCCAGGGCCTGCAGGATGGGATGGCCGAGCTGGGCAGCCCTGGGGGGGTCAGCGGTCCCGTTGCCGCTCCCTCGGGTGTGAAGGCAGCTTACGAAGGCCTAGGGACAGCCTCGGCTTGGAGGGAAATGGGCACAAAGGGAGAGCAGCTCACAAGCAGCTCGTTAGGAGAGGCAGCAGACCCCAGGCCTGGGCACCTGGCAACCTCCGCCCAGGGGAAGGGAGCAGCCGTTCAGTGAAGCTCAGCACAGGCCTGGAACCCACACTGCCAGATGAAACCCGCTCTGCTGCTTATCAGCACTCTGTGCCCCAGTATTCTCATCTATAAAAGGGGATCAGTATCACAGCAAGACTGCTAAAAGGATCGAACAACGTGTTTAGAACAGGGCCTTGCGCAGTTAGCTGCGATGGCAGCCTGTGCCCACACGGCCTCGCTCTGTCTCACAGGGACCGACAGGAGAGGAATGACCACACCTGCCTTGGGGTGAGGACACCCGAGCCTCGGAGAGTGCAGACAGCACCACAGCTTGTGGTCGGCTGGGGTGTGTCTCACCCCAGAGGCCATGCCCTTCCTGCAGAGCCTGTGCCCAGCCCTGTTGGGCGGTGGGGCTTGGGCCAGACAGCCATGGTCTGAGGGCTCCAGGGGGAGGGGAGGTGTTTCTGGACAGTTCTCGACAAACTTGGAGTCCACACCACTGTCCCCTCCTTTGAGGACCCCTGCAGTGCCCCCACCAGGGTGTCTGCCAGACGCTTCCTTCACACAGCTGCCCCGGCCTCTCTAGGCACTCACCTCTCCCGCTCGGGTGCAGGCGGCCCAGGGAGCTCCAGGGTCCTGCGGATGTGCTCTCGGGAGCGGATGTCAGCCTGGAAGAGAGAGGAGAGGTGCTGGGTCCTGAGCTGGCCTTCGCACCGCCCTGCCCTGCCCAACATCCTGGCGCAGGTGCCTCCATTCCCTGCGCGGGAAGCCCACCTGGGGCGCACGTTTCGCACAGATGCCACTTTGCACAGACACCGCTCTCTGGGGACCGGGGCAGTAGCCCATTGGTGTGTGGGTGACAGGGCTGCCCAGAACCTCGGGGGCAAGGCCCTGGAACAGCAGTTTCCAAACCGAGCCTGGCAGTCCCTGAGGGGCCCAAGCAGCTGCGAGCAGATTGGCTGAGGGTGGGGTCCTGGGTCTCCTCCCGGTGTCAGCGGCAGCTGCCTGGCTCTCACTAGGTCACAGCTTGAGCTGCCCTGCAGGTTACACTTCAGCCAAAGGTTTCCCTGCTCAACACTCTTCTCCAAGGACTCTCCACCCAGCCGGTCTGTCCCGTCTCCCGACTAGTACCAGTGCGACCCCGGTCCCATCTCCCAGATCACCAGAATAAAGAGGGCCTGTGGGCTGCGGGTGGGGACCAGGGCAGACCCCAGCAGGGAGGGACACGGAACAGGGCTCAGGGCTCAGTGAGAAGCCCCTGAGCCGGGTGGCCTTGGGAAGCCCGAGATCCAATCTCCCAATGGCTTAGATTAGCTTCAGGGCCACGTGACAGACAGCGACAGCTAATCCCTCATGCTGCTCCTGCTTCAGTAACAGGGAGGGCCGGTGGACCCTCCTGCCCTCCCCTGCAGCAGCCCAGCCTGGCCAGCAGGAGGGCGCTGTGACCTAGGGGCTGCGCCAGAGCCGCAGAGGAAGGGCCCAGACGCCACCACCGGAGAGGGTAGCCGCTGATCCCGCCCCGCACGCTCTCCCAGAAGCTTCCGGAGGCAGCGTCAGGAGGGAAACTGTTAAGAGGCGGGTGGGCCCAGGCAGAAAATCAGCCATGAGCCAGAGCCGCCCTGATGGACAGGACAGTCACCCCCTCCCAGCAGTGAGGAGGCCGCGGGCTCTGGGCACAAGGTGGGTGACACGTCCCATCCACTGCTGGCTCTTCTTCCTCTGGGATGTAGACCCAGGACGTGGCAAGCTCTTCACGTGCTCTGCACAAAACCTTGCCCTGTTTCTAGGTGCTCCAGGTACTTTACAGGCCAGCTGTCCCCTCCCGCGCAAGGGCAGGGGCCACTGTCCCTGTCGGGGAAATGCTGGCAGAGAGGGACAGAGGCCTGCTGCACCCCAACCTAGAGGTCCCTCGCTGAAGCCTGGGGGGGGGGGTCTCTTGGCTTTTCTCCCAGGCCACACGGCTGGGTTGGAAAGGAAGAGGAGAGGCCTCCTGGGAAAAGGGGACACTGCTCGCAGGCTTTGGAACCCACGCACCTGCCACCCAGCTCTGCTCCGGATGGGGAGAGGGCGAGGCCGAGTGCCACAGACGTGTGCGGGCTGCTGCTGCCCCCTGGAGGCCGCGCCGCACACTGCAGCCGGGAGGCCCGAGGCCCAGCAGGTGGGAGTGGCAGGGGCCAGGGGGCGGGGGCATTTCCACTGAGCGGCCAGCCCTGACTCTCTGCTGAGTGGCCGCCCCAGCGCAGGCTGTGTGGGGCAGGGAGCGGGGAAGACGGGAAGCAGCAGATGCAGCAGGCCACGGGGCCCCTGGTCTAGACTGAACTGGCAAGGCCCGCGGTGGACATCTTGCACCCCACTGTGTCTCTCGCCACAGGCCGAGTTCTTCCTCGGCCCAGCTGACAGGTTCGCAGAGCTCCGACCCCTGCATCCCAGAGCACCAGTTACGGTGCTGGGTGCCCAGTGTGCCACACCCCTACGTCCCCCGGCTGGTGTCTCAGGTGCCACTGCAGCCGTCCTGCAAGGGCCTCCTCCCTCCAGGCCCTGAGGGGCTGAGTGGGACTCTGGGACACCGGCTGATACAGGTGATTCCCATGCGACCCTGGAATCTGGGCACGGGAGGCTCGGAGAGGCTGAGAGGCTGTGTGTGGGACACAGCAGGTGACCTCCTGGGAGCTCCGTACCTTCGGTCCACTCTCCTGCCTCCGGGACCCAGCAGGGGCCAGCCGAGCTCTCCAGCAAGGTGCCGCGGACCTGCCTTGCCTGGGGTCCTGTCCTCATGTCACTGCGCTCTGACCCCCGGTGAGCTGATGGGCAGCTTGTGAAGGGAAGATGGTGGGGAGCAGAGGAGCACGTCCCCCCTGCCACACCCGTGGCCACCCACCTGGCGCACGGGCTCGGGGATCCGGAACCTGCAGCAGCGGTGGGTCAGGCGCACGGCCGTCTCCAGGCCCATCTTGTGGCCCACAGAGATGTAGAGGGGCTTGGTGCTGCGGTCGTGGCTCCGCAGGGCCTGTGACAAGGAAGGCGAGGGCAGTCCTATGCACTGGCCACTGGGACGTGGGCAGGACCGGCCTCGGTGGCTGGGGCTCCGACACAATGTCCCGGGCAGCAGGAGGGAGCCTGGAGGTGTGGGGTGCTCTCGGGGAGCTTTCCTGCTCTCTGGGGACAGGGCGGCCCCGCCCCACAGTGGGTGGGGGGAAACAGGTGCGCACGTCACATCCCAGGGCCCTTGCGGCTGGAAGATGGGGAGAGGAACACTGTCCGGACTGGGCATGAGTGAGCGTGTGCATGTCTGTGTGTGCACGTGCACGCGTGTGTGAAGGAGCCGCCGCCCGGGCCACCCTGCCTCTCGGACACAGGCCCTTGCTGGGGCACAGGGCCCGGGCCACGCACCATTCCTAGGACGGTCCCAGAGCTTCCCGTCAGAGGGAACGAGTCTCCTCCGACCTTCAGGAGCTGGATCTGCAAAACAGGGAGAAACACTGGGAAACGCAGGGCTTCTCTGGGCGGGGGCTGGAGGCGCGCCCGGCTGTTGCTGCAGCAGCGGCTGCCGGGCCGGGGAAGGGCAGGGCCTGACCTCACGCGGGAGTCTCGGCTGGGCACAGCCGCAAGCCTGAGAGCAGCGCACTGAGGCCCTGAGCACGCAGTGGCGCAGTTGGGCCTGGGTCAGGGCGCTGCCCACAGGCCTTGTCCCGCCCTGGTGACGGCCGAGGGAAGGCCCAGGGCCACAGCGCTGGCAAGCACAGGTGCCAGACTGGTGGAGACACAGGAGTCACCTGCTGCCCAGTGGGCCACGACCAGCGCTGAGGCCGCTTCCTTCCTGCTGCTCTTTCCGCTTTGGGCATATTTGATGCAGCTCAGAAAACCATTATTTTGAGGGGTGGGTTGGCCCACTGAGCGGACCTTGAGTGCCTGTCAACTCAACAGACTCCTACTGAGCGAATGCTCCACGCGGGAACCTGAGAGCCCAGAGAAACAAGAGATGTGGTCTTTGCTCTCGGAACTTCCGGTCCCTCGGGAGAGCCGGGTATGTCATTGGCTCCCACCGGAAGGGCCTCAGAGGAGGGAGGAGGAAGGGTGCTGGTGGCAGCTCTGGGTGGGCTGTGATGTGTGGCACAGGGGCAGGGCCTGGAGACCACAAGCACCAGAGTGTCCTGGGGAAGGGACAGGTGGCTGGGCTGGAG
This sequence comes from Mirza zaza, assembly GCA_008750895.1. NCBI lineage: Eukaryota > Metazoa > Chordata > Mammalia > Primates > Cheirogaleidae > Mirza > Mirza zaza. The sequence goes on from VSMD01082201.1 coordinate 10,412, forward strand.
CAGGGGTGGGAAAAGCACCAAGCACCGCTGGGACAGCTAGAAGCCTGTCCTGTCCCCAGGACCTACTTGGTGTGCAATGGCAGCAGAGGTGAGGGGGATGAGTGAGGTGAGCACACCCACAAGGTGGGAGGGAGCTCGGGGAGTCCCAGCACTGCCCACAGGACCCCAAGAGGAAAGCGGGGCGGCCCCAGAGGACAGCAGGTCTTCCTTACTCCAGGCCACCATCCAGGGACAGCGTGCGCAGGCCAAGCTTACCCCAGGTATCCCTGTGCCCAGGCCTTGGGCTCCTGTTTACCTTCTCCTTGTGCAAGGCATTGTTCTCCAGCCCGTCCACGTGCAGAAGTTTCTTGGCCACCCCAATGCAGGGCAGTCCCGTAAGGACGCCAAGGTGACAGGCCACCCCGAAGCCTGCCAGGGAACAGACGGTGTGGCTGGAGTGCCTAAACCCTGCAGCCTGGAGACGTGGGGATCGGACAAACCAGAATCTCACCGAGAACTTGCCCCAGTGAGCAGAGGGCTGTGGACGGGCAGAGGCTGGAGAGACCAGACCTGCGACCAAGCTACCCTGAGTTGAGGGCCTTCTGCCCCGACTTCCTGGGTGTGAGGCTGGGCGGGCTTTCCCTCCACCTGTCGCAGTTGGCTGCCTCAGTGGTGTACTCGCTCGAGACACCCTCCTCCGCTTCTCATTTTCGGAGCTCTACTTCCTCTCCCCTTACCAGCTACCCTCCTGCCTCTGCATCTGGTCCCTCCACATCTGGGCCTCCTGCCGGGTGGCCTGCACTGTAGCAGCCAGAGTCCCGGCACCACGTCTAGGTAGGCATGTGGCCACCCTTTGGCTCTGGACTCCCACACTCTGGGGACAGCCACCGGGGAGGCCTTGTCTGGGGCTGCGGCTGCGCTGCCCTCACATTTGCATCTGAAGGTAGAAGGGCCCAGCTCCCCCAGCACTGCTCCCCGGGCCACAGGTCCCTGGTATCTGCGGGGGAACAGGCGCGCCTGTCTGGTTTCGGGTGAGGACACCTGGCTGGCAGGTACCAGGCAGGCAGCCGCAGGGGCTACTCTGAGCTCGGACCCTGTGATGTTTTGTAGTGGTCAGGTCTAAACTGGATGGTGGCACCTGGGCCAGTGCAGGGCGCTTCAGGGGAGGCAGGGAGCAGGCAGGAGCAAGGTGAAGAAGGGGGCGTCATTTCCTGGCTGGAAAATTATGTGTCCTGACCGAGAAAATGAGCCAAGAAAGAGCCGCGGGTGCTGCTGGCAGCAGAGGCCACGGAGGGGCTCGCAGCATGTTGTGCGGGGACGTCAGAGGGGCCCCCCCAACCCTCTCTTTCAGGAGCAGGATTACCTCGGTGGTGGAGCACCCCGTTTCCATCCACGAGAATGACCTGCAGAGCCACGGGGAGAGTCACAGGGTCAGCTGAGCCCCCTCGGCCCTGAGGCCGGGGCCGCCCTGGGGCAGAAAGTGGGGGCTGCCGCTTCTGGCATCCAGCTTTCTACAGAGGAAATCTCACTCCTCTCCTCCAGAAAGCTCACACGGTCTCTCCCTGCTACGGGTAGGGGCAGCAGCCTGCAAGGGCCTTCCTCCTCCAGGGGAAACGGAGGGGCCTTCCTCCTGTCCTAGGAACGATGCACCTACCTGGGGCATGAGGCCCGGCTCCTTCGCCTGCAGCCGCCGCACGGCATCTGCCAGGAAGGGCACCTCTCGGAAGGCCAGGAAGCCTGACACGTAGGGGGCCGTCAGGCTGACCATGCGGCTCTCCTCGTACACCACCTGCCACAGGCACACTGGTCAGCGGGTGGGCATGACCCCTGCCACCTGCCCTCCCTCCACCCTACCACTTCTTTCATCCGTCCATGCCAACAACCCTCCCTCTCCCCAACTGCCCCACTATGGGATGATAGCTTGGAAAGAAAGGGCTAGGGGATGTGCCCTGCAAATCAGTGCTGGGAATTCAACTCCATGCCATTCAAAGCAGCCCCCCCCCCACCTGGTCTGTAGGAGGAGCCCTGGGTCTGTGTCTCTCTCTGGAACTCGGCTAAGGTTGGCAGCCAGCCTTAGCCCGCCTGCCCCTTGCCCTCTTCAAGTCTCCTCCTTTGTAAATTAAAGCTGACACCTACCCTACCCCCTACCTCCGTGGGTTGCTGGAGGCTCAAAGAAGATGAAGTGCCAGAAAACACTTGCACAAAGAGCCAATATCACATTTACACTCTGCAGGGCCCTGGGGGAAAGGCCATGTCTTCAAAGAGGTTGTCAGAACAAAGCAGGCAACACTGGCTCCATGAAGAAATTTCAAATAACTAAGAAACAGCACAGTTGTGATCTAAGAGTGAGACAGTCTGAAAGAGAACAGGGCTCCTCGTGGATAGGACAGTCTCAACAGAACCCTAAGGCTGCAAATACTCCCCTAGAGGAAGAGGAGGATGCCATGCTTGGTGGCGCCCAGGATGGCAGGGGTGACTCAAAGGCCTCTGTGAGCTGGAGGCAGCATGGAGCGCTTCCAAGGAGAGGCAGCAGGTGGGTCTGCAGGGGGAGGCTAGAGTCAGGGGCCTGCATGGTGAAGAGCTTTCCAGAATTGCTGGGGAAAGCCCAGAGAGCTTTGCAAAGTACAGCTCCCTTTCTTAGGGTTTCTCTGGCCAAGAAATTATTTTTCAAACTAAAAAGACCCTAACACACAGCATGGAAGAAGGCAGAGCTGTCAATACCTGATTAGGACATTAGAAGGCATCCACTTAGAGTACAACACGGCAGACTCGAGTCTGCTGACCCTGTGCTTACACTGCAGTCAGACTGGCTGGGACGCAGACACGCGTTTGCCCCTAGACATGGCACACCTTCTCCGGAGCCTCTGCCTGTCTGCATCTGTTACCGAGGCCCCCAAATCTCTTGGTTACAGCCTCCAAATCACAACTTCCGCTCCTCCCGGGGCTGGGGCAGTAATTAAATATGCCTCAGAGAACTGATGACTCTGTATTAGAATGGAGGGCTGGAGTTTGTCCTTTCGACACTGTCATCAATAGCTCACAGGAAACTTATCGATGACCCAAAGTAGGGAGAGTCCAGTCCCAGGAGTGAAAAGAGAATTTGGGTTTATAGTGAACTCAGCAGGCTGGACTGCTGAACCCCCTGTGAAAGGTGACTTTTCCAAAGTCCTTTCCTTGGCTAAACTTTCACAGCCCGGGACAACAAATGCTGACTAAATACCCAAGTAGCAGGCTCTCTGCTTGGGGTATCACCCTACCCCTGAGAAGCTATAGTCAGTGGGAAAAACAGAATTGTCAACAGCTCGCTTAAATATGACTTGAGCAGTGCTGTAACAGCACAAAGAGGCCTAGGACGCAGACAAGGGGGAGATTAATTCAGAGTCAGGGAAAGTCAGAGGGAGAAGCAGATGATCTCACTGCTCTCCACACACGCAATCATTCATTTCCCCCACCCTGCGAACTGGGCATCAATACCACCATCCTCCTCAAGTTACAGAAGAGGAAACAGAAGCCAAGAGTGGTGAGGTGGAGAGTGGCAGAGCTGGGGCATGAGTGAGCAATCTGGCTCCTGGGACTATGCTTGGACCCCAATGCTGGCCTACACACTGGCCAGGGGACCTCTAAGGTCAGGGACCACCAAATACCCACATCTTAGCACACAGTGGGCACTCAACACATTTGTGCTGAATATGGACTGAAAGGGGCCTTCCAAGTAAAGCACAAAGCCACCAAGGCAGGAAGAGGTCTGCCATCTTTGGGAGCAGGCAGAGAAGCAATGACAGGGGAGCTACCACCAAAGCTGAGGTTCTGCAAAGGTTTCCTTGTCAAACGCTTCTTTGGTCAAGGCTTTCTGAGCTGTCGACTCTAAGAGTATCACGGATCTATTTCAGGAAGATTCGAGTGTCTTCTACGTGCCAGGCATTGTGCTAGGTGCCTAGGCTACCACTGGTGGGCGAAATGACATGGTTTCCACCATCGTGGAGTTTACATTCTGATGAGGGAGACAGGCTAATTCCATTCCAGCGTGACAAAGAGGAAGTAGAGGGTTGCTGTTAGAGGGTCTAAATGTTTGTGTCCTACGAAATTCATATGTTGAAATTATATCCCATATGCTATTAAGAGATAGGGCCTTTGGGGAGATGATTTTATCACCATGTGAGGACACAGTGAGAAGCTGGAAGTGTGCAAGACTGCAGAAGGCCCTCACCAGGACCAGACCATGCTGGCACCCTGACCTCAGACTTCCAGGCTCTGGAACCTCGAGAAATAGATGTCTGTTGTAAGCTTCCCAGCCTAAGGTACTTTGCTGCAGCAGCCTGAACAGATGACAATGAGGGTGCTGAGGGGCAACTCCTGGTCTGGTGGGATGAGAGGGGGCTTACTGGAGAGAGCAGCGTCTAAACTGAGCCTAAGAGATGAAGAGGAGTTATCCAGGTGAAGAATATTCCAGGAGAGGAAACATTACTGCAAAGGTTTGGCAGCCAAACACAGCATGGCACGTTTGAGGGATTCCAAGTGGGTTGTAGGTTGTAGGTTGAAGGGCTGAGGGTGCTGGTGACAGCTGAGCCCATAGTGCCACATTAAGCAGGGGAGAGATCACCAAGGGCTTTTAAGGCATGGCAACAAGAGTGAACTTTATTTATCATGAGGTCAGGAACTTTATTTACCACAACTGCAGTGTGGTGCCACAAGCACACTTGCTCTTTAGGGAAATCACTCTGCCACCAGTACTGAGAATGGACCGCCTGAGCAACACTGGAAGCTGGGCATACATGAAGATACTGCTTGGGAAACTACAGGAAGGGGGATGGCAGCACGGAAGGGAAGAGGGCTGAGAGGATGCAGCCACGGGGACAGATTTCAATGGCATTTAAGACGCCAAAAAAAGGGAGCTAGTGTGCAACTGGACGTTGAGGGGAAGAGAGGGCCGGGGAAGACACAAGAGTTTCTGGCTTGGGGAACTGGGGGTATGGTGCTGCGGGTCACAGAGATGAGGAACCCAAGACGACAAGCAAACTTGGAGGTAAAGATCATGAGTCAATTGTTAACAATCACACAATTCCCTCAGTTTTTTGCCTTTCCCCCCCTCTACGCCTCCCCAGCTTATTAATGAAATCCTACAAACGAGAAGCGGAGCTCTGTCCCCGCAGTCCTCCCTGTCCTGGAGCCCTTCTCTGAGCTGCGGCTAACCCGCCCATCTAACCCACCCACCGAGGGGCCGGTCCTAGCTCCCCATCCCTCCCGGTTACCTTGAGCTCAGGGAAGCTGAGCACCACTAGCGAGGCACAGGCGCTGACACTGTCCCCTTTCACGAAGGACACGTCAACGCCCCCGACCCTCTGCAGGCCGGAGAAGGCAGGGTCCCCCTGCCAAGCCTCGGTGTCGCGATCTACGACGCGGGCCTTCAGCCGGGCTTGCTCCCTAGGAGGACGGAATGTCAAACCGGGCCAAGGGTCCCACCCTGGGCTCTCCCACTCCACCCCCGCGGCCGCGGCGCGCTCCGGTTCCGACAGAGCCAGTCCCCCGGGTCTGAGCCCCTCTCCTTCGGGTGAGGGCCAGGGACACGCCGGCGAGGCCACAGCAGCGCCCGCCGCCGCGGACAACGCCTGAGGGCCCTTTCGCCAGCGCGGCAGCGGGCCGAGCGCCGGCCGCTCCGAGTCCGCGGCCGAGGCGTGGCGAACCCCAGGGGTACGCGAAAGGCCGTGTGGCCTCAGCGCCCGGCGCCTGCGCGTCGCCCGACCCCATTACCGTGTCCAGAGCGACAGGGTTTCCTTCGGCGGCCGCCCTGCCGCCTTCCGAGCCATGCCTCAGCCGGCGCGCGTCACTTCCGTCAACGTCACTTCCCGGAGCGCCTTCCTCGCGCGCTGCCCGCCCTCGTTGCCATGGAAGCGCTGTGGCCGCCGCCGCCGCCGCCGCCGCCTCCCCCGCCGCCCGGAGCCGCTTCCCCGCGGCCGGGCTGCCCACCGTGGTCCTCGGGCGCTCGTGGCCGCCTCGCGGAGGCCCTGCGTAGTCACACACGCACACGTACGGCCTCGAGTTGCCCCCGCGAGCCGTATCGCCTGGGGCGCCGGGCCGGCTGGAGCCCCGACGCGGGACCAGCGCGAGGAGCCCCGGGACGCCGGGTCCCGCCCCCACCGAAGGACTGTCCCCAGGACACCCTGTGGAGACGCTGAGGAGGTATGAGTTGTGTCAGCATTCGCTCCCCTGGGGAAAACTCTTTCCTGGTGCTTGTTTCTCGCAGCTGCAAACGGGATTCACAATGCTTGAGTGTGAGCTGAGCCACTTCGGTAGGGCGGCGCTCACCGGCCGCGAAACCTGGCCCACAGCCGGCGCCCACGGTCCCCACCACGGTCCGTGCTGGGCGCTGACGGCGGGTCCGTTTGCTCTCGTGTGAGGAGGAAAGCTTGAAAGCCCCGGAAGCTTGTGTCACTTCACAGGCAGCTTTACTTGTCGTGTAAATATCAGAATAGGTGACACATACATAGAGGTTTTCGTTACGTTATTTTTCAATGTTCACGATTTCATTTTGATAAATGAAAAATTAGAAAAGTCACATCACGGCTGTCGGCTGAAGTCTCTGTGCAGGTTCATCTGTGGATATCGACTGTAGTCGAGGCCGGTACCGAAGTAATGAACGACCCTGAGGGGATTAGAAAAGCGCGGAATGCAATGCAAATGCTAATCGCGGCTCCAAACCGTTAATATTATTTGCAGGTTTTCTCCACCCACCTCCCCAGGTGACAAGCAACATTTCACTCAGCACTTACTGTACTAAATGAGGGACCCTGTCCTGGAGCACACTAGCGGGCACCTGCATGGCTAGACTGCGGTAGCTTTACCTACTTAGCTGGCACTTTGAGCTGACTTTTTCTTCCCAATGATCATTTATTGGTGGAAGTTTGTTTTTAAGTTGGAATTGCCTGAACACATGGGAATAACTGAAATAGCTCATGGCTGTCTCAGTTGACAAATGACTAAATCTTGTAACCATCAAAGGTAGGTAAATAATTTGCACACCCAATAATGTCTTCAAGGGGACAATGATCAGTTGTTAAGATTTTCAAGTAAGTCACCGCCAACACAGGGCTGAAAGGAAAAAGCAGCGTGCTATAGGGAGATGTCCAGGGACATGGATTTGGGTGGGAGTGAAAACAAGTAGAGGGGTTGGGAGGGTTGGAGATGAGGCGACTGAGTTTCCTAGATGCAAGTGGATATTATATGAGACGAGTTACTACCTGGGGTCTGGAACAGAAACCGTGGGGTCAAGAGGCAAGCCTGGCGGCAGGACAAAGTGCATCTTACTTTGTAGGCCAGCATGTCTCTTCTAGCTGTGGCTCCAGACCACAGGTTTCTCTCCTGGAGGAACCTTCCTCTTTGGAAGAGAAAATGCAATTTTCCACTTTCGAGTGGCATTTTTACCCCTCAAACATAACACTGAGCCTTCCTGCAGGCCCCTCCCCCCAATTCCCTCACTACTGTTACTTCCTGTTATGAGGCACTCCTCCCCTCCCACAGCCCAAGGCATTGGCAGGAGTTAGCTCCTCTCCTTGCTCATTGCTGGCTGCAGCTCTGCTGCTTCCAGCAAAGTCACTTCAGGCTGGGCATGGGACAGCTTCACTCCAGGACTCCACTCAGCTTGTAAGTCTGAGATCAGCCACAGGGAGTGGCACTAAACTCCACCGTGGACTCAACAGTTCTGCTGTCCTTCTGTCCAGAGGAAAAGTTTACTGTCTCACATTCTAAATCAGAACGTACATTTTCTGTCCTAAACCTTCCACTCCATGGATACTTCTGCAACAACATTTCCCCAAAAAACGAAACCCTTCCCAGAAGCCTACTTGATGTCCATGCACCATGAATAGAAGCTCTGCCTCCAAAGAGAAGGATTCCTTAGCAGCAAAGCTCAAGTTTATTAAAACAGGTATGACAAGTATAATAAAATGTACTTTTGCTTTTGCTAGGCCAGTGTGTTTTTGCACAAACAACATAATGCAGGATATGACAGTTAAGGTTTTAAAGCATAACATACAAAATGAAACATCTTAATTAAAAACCTTTACTAAAGGTGGGAAAAAATTCCCAGGCCAAAAGGGGTGGGGAAAGGCTTTCATAGCAAGAAATTGACCCCTGACGCCCGCCTGCTAAGGTGTGGCACAGTGAGAAACTGGGTGTGAGCTGCCACGGGATGGCCAGGGTGAGCTTCCTGCCAGCTCTGAGTTATCAAAGGAGTTCCAAGTATAAGCTGAAGAGATGAAAACATGCCAACCCCAACTCCCCAATTCTATATATAGGCAGGCCAGGATGCAGATGTCTGCAGGGAGTGGCTTTGCATAGGTCAGAATGATAAAACAATCACAGGTTACTAAATGCAAGTGGATATTGTATGAAATGAGTTACTGCCTGACTCCGTCAAGCACTGAAGCAGGTATCAAAGTGATGGGAATGGTGCGGCCCTTCTGAAACTCTCGCCAGTGGTGCTCAAGGAGTGCACGGCCGTGTCCTACACTAGCATTTTGAATTTTTGTAGCTTTCACTCCTTGGGCCTAATTGCAAGTTGATTGAGTCATTAACTCACTTTAACTGCATATTAAGAATATTGCCTCTAACTTGTAAACAGTTGCTATTGTGATCTCAGTGCAGGTGGGTACTGAGCTACCCAGGAACAGGGATTAGTCTGGAGAGGTCGTAAGTACCAAAGTAGATTTGGCGGGGAGAGGGGAGAAAGATAACACAATGAGAAAAGCAGCACAAGGTCAGGGCTACTTGACTGTTTTCCTTCTCCTTTTTCAGAAATTTAAGTGGTTTTATACTGTCTCTGAGTGTTAGTTTTTGTGCCTTGGCTGAGACCCAAATAAAGGCCTAGGTATTCATACACTCGGGGAGGTTGAGATCGCACTACAACTGCGTGTTTATTTGGCATAATGCTAGCCAACCAAAAACTCCCCACAGGATTGCCAAAACCATGCCTTTGATCCAAGTTGACATTAATCAACGTTCATTTAGAATTTAAAAGCATTAGAATTGTAAGGACCTTTGGCCACCAACCCACTCCCTTCATTTTGTACGTGAGGAAACTAAGACCTAGAAGTGTCCCTGACGCCTGGCCCAGAGCTCTTCACAACGCAGGCTCTCTGGCTCTCGCCCTCTGAGACGTGGCAGTGACTCACGCGGGTCTGGTGAGATCTTGTTAGTTTGGTCTTAAGGCACTTACAAAATGTCCTGATGTTTCTTGTATTTGTGAGAAGACAGAAGAGTCTAGTACTTTTTCACATCTTTTTGGAAACCCAGAAATATCTGTATAGTACTCAGAATTTAAGGTCATGGAAGAAAGAAGAAAACCAGATTCTTTCCTGAGTATAGAATAACTTAGAAAAACGATAAAAGCAAAACTAGTGGCCCTGTTTTGTCCCCTCCCTCTAATTATGCAGTAGTCTGAGGAAGGACCTGCGTCTGAGGAAGTGCCAGAGGTTCCAGACACAGGCCATCACTGCCTGTGAGGCTGAGAAGCTTCTTTGTCCCTCCTGTGATGTAAACGATGGCAGGTTATGTCCAATTCCATGTAGTCTTCATCGACTCCTCGAACGAACAGATTTCACAGGCTGAGGAAGTTTGGATACATCCTCGTTTCAGAAGCAGCTCACACAGCACAGCCTGGTCTTGAGTTTAGTGCTGCGCCAACAGCTTCCTCCTGAGCACTCACAAAGGCAGCGGCCAGTGATGGGATCCGGGCCTCGGGTGCGGGGGCAGAGCCTTCCTCCCAAGTCTCCCCAAACCCAGCGCTGAGGAGGCGATTCTATCGCATCTGTCGATCCCGTTTCAGCGAGGCTGCCATTTTCCACACGCAGACACAATTCGAGAGCAGGATCTCTCCCGGGAACTGGTACTCCACTTCAGGAAGAATTTCACTCTCTTTAGTTTCCATACAGCCTACCAGAGTGTCTCTCAGGCTGAAAAACCAAGAAGAGAGAGCATTTAAAAGCCTCTCAGATAACATACGGGCACCAATCAGTTGTTCCTTTTTCCAGTCCTCAGTAGAACGGCAGTGTTTATTAAGACCAGCAATACCCAGGGTCATCTGACGGTCAGTCAACTACGGAGTTATGCAGCCGGACCTCTGGCCCACGTCTGCTGCCCGCGTGCAGCGCACAGCCCCCTGCAGCCCGTGGAGCTCGCCTTGATCCTGGCCCGTCAGATGACGTTGGGCACCCTAGTAATGGGATGTT